>CM037158.1:17479029-17659029 GCA_020921065.1 Vaccinium darrowii | reverse complement strand
CAATTACCCATTCATTTCAAGCAAATTTCTTGAGGTAGGAAGACAAATTCTTCTCTCTCTAGTTGTATTTAGATGATGCATAGCATATACTTGCTCCTTGTTCTCTAATTCCATCTATTTCTTGAATTTATTCCATAGTGAGTTTATTTGAACTTGATTTTATGATCTATGGATTGAGCCCTTGATTGATGCTATTGTTGGTTGTTTAGCACTCCTTTGATGTCTATTAATCACTCTACATATTCACTTTTTGGCCTAACACTACACAATTGCATTTGGGTTGAAATTCCACACCCACAAGGGTGAAAATCTGATTGTTTCTGGACAGCAAGCTGCTGCCCCTGTTTTTCCAGATTCTGTCCCCTGTTTTGGGGTGTTTTCGGGCCACCCTTCGATGCCCGTTTGGTCCCCAATCGTCCATATCTCCGTACATTGGCCCTATAACATCATTTTGGACACCGAAACCATCTTGAATTCATGAAATTAACCCTTGGACACGTAAATTAATACTTTTTATGTTTCTCGTATCGGACACGCGCCGGTTGACACATTTTGGCGAAAATGGTGAACATTTGGAACAAATGGGATTTTTGGGAACTTTTGGGAAATAAATGGTTTTGAATTTGACATTATTGAATAAAATGAACTCTAGGGATCACCCGTTTGGTGTCCCTAGCCATGGGTGCACGGAGCCCGCGAAATCCGGCAGGGGTGTACGGAGCCCATAAAATCTGGCAGGGGTGTACGGAGCTCATGAAATCCGGCAGGGGTGCACGGAGCCCATGAAATCCGGAAGAGGGATACTTCCCTATTAAAATGGATGAACATTTTCAGATGAAATACCGGTTTTGATGAATTTGGCTCATTGGGTGAAAATTTGGCTTTGATATGCGAAAATGAAGATTTTGGTAACTCTTTGGATACTTGTAATTGTTTTGGAACACGGTGACACGTCTTGGACACTCGGATACATTCTAGTTACTTCATGGTCATTTGATAGCCTTCCGTTCATTGTTAACCTTGTACATTGGTAGTATCCATGCCCATACTCATCCATTATGCATGTATCATGTTTATACACCTAGCGGTGATAGAATAGTTTTCCTACTGGGCTAGTGAGCTCAACCTATCAATTTTCAGGTACACGGCATAGAGCATGAGGTGGAAGCTTGGCGTGTGATTGCATGACATTGGAGCACATTCATGCATGAAGTTATTTTCCCATCTTTGTATTTTATTTTTGGAAAGATGGTTTTGTAACTTCCGTATGGTTATCTTTTGACTCTTTGATTAATGTAATAACTCTTAAATTCCATATTCATACTTTGGGATTCGGTTATATTTGGTTGGACTTATGGGCTATTTTTGTGAGAATGTAATATTTGACTTTGACTTCTCTAATGGAAATGATGAGACTTTGACTTCTCCACGTGGATTTAATATATATTTGGTTTGTTAAATTTGAGGGCGTGACAAAAATTCTGTTGCGTATGCTCTCTCTTGAACATAGTGCCGGCTCATTACTTTTGGAGGTCCGAAACAGACTCATTAGATGAGGCCCTCAATATATTTTGCGTAATAAAATGTTTCGACACATAGTCTTCATAAAAACCATTACAAAATCTTTATTATAATCATCCAAAAATACACAACTATTATAGGACCATCTCCAACTGACTCAACAAATCCAACATTTAGCCAAAATGGCTAGCGAAGACTCCAAACTACTGACCCAGCAGACTCAACATCAGAGTCGCCATTTTCTAGGTTGCTACAGTATCTCGCCAGCCCCAACGAGTTATTGTAGCTCGCCAGCCCCAACATTTTCTTCTCTCTCCCTCATCACTTCTCATCTCCCGCGCATATGGCTGTTGATTTCCCTCGCGTTTTCGTCTATATTCTCCGGTCCATCAACGTCTCAACAAGCAACAAGCAGATACTAGGGTTTTTGAGAATTTTTCATCATCCTCAACATCCAGAAGACAAGGTATCTCTCTCCCTCTCCCTCACTTTGTCTGAGTTTTTTTCAATATACGATAATGGAGTTTAGCAACGTAATTTAGGAATCAAGTATGTTATCTTGCTCTTTTGTCATAAAAAATGAAGTTTTGTACAATTGTTCAGCTCTCCCATCCCATTTGCAGAACTAAAAAGGCGCCCACCTTCTGTTTGTCTTTGTGCCCACCTCAAAATTTGGTTGTTAGTCTTGTGAAATGGTGTGGGCAAACATCAGAATTCATTGGAAATCTACGATTTAAAACCTGTGGTAGTCGCTGCAGATGTTGTTGAAGAAGGAAGTGATAGGATGCCTGTGGAACTATATTGCTGAGGCAAATAGGGGTATTGTAACATATAGGGATACTGATTGACTCCAAAACCATGAGCCTGGCTATTCTGTGAATAGTTAGCATAGAACGGGTAGAAATTGGGGTAAATCCCAACCGGGCTGGTAGTGCTACCGGTGTAGTAAGGTGAAAATTGTTGACCTCCATATGTACCATAATAATTCTGCAGTAATGCCATCTAATTAATTCCAATAACCCGTGAAAAATCTATTCTTTGTTGGGATTACTTTGTAAAAGGAGCCAGTAAAATTTTCTCTTGGCCAGTAGAAAATATGAGTACTGCTCAAATGATCCCAATTTGGCTTATTTGAAACAACCAACAATACCAGAACATGTGGTTGAAAACTTCATTTTTGTTCTTTCCTATAGTTGAAGCATGGATGATCACAGTCCCCTTGCTTACTGTTGCTGGCCTTCCTCATAGTTTAAGCATTAAGATGACTGCTTATACTGTTTTTTTTCTTTTTTGTACTTTAGGCTTTGGGTGAGAAAAGTTTTCGTTCATTCCTTCTTGTTCTCGTGTAGGGATGGATGAGAGACAAAATGCATATTTCACGAATCTTTTACGGGATGATCCAATCCTCCAAGAACAATTTCTGATGGAACCTCAAGATGAAATTGGATTTGCTTATGAGAATGAGCATGCTCAAGTATTCACTCAAGCATCTCAAACCTCAGCTCGAATGGGATCCACTACTAAGAAAGGGCAGCGCGGTCCCAGCTTCACCATTGCAGAAGACAAACTGATTGTATCGGCATATTTGAATGTTAGCTTGGATGCCGTGCAAGGGACTGATCAAAAACAAAAAACATACTGGAGAAGGGTGTGGGAATTCTTCCAGGAGAACAAGCCCAAGTCATTTGTTTCTGAGCGTAATGAGAACTCTCTAATGAATAGGTGGTCAGTTGGTCAACTTGGCATTAACAAGTTTTGTGGATGCGTTGCTCAAGTTGAAGCGAAGAATCAAAGTGGCAAGAATGAGGAAGACAAGGTATTGTGCTTCGATTTAACTATTGCAGGGAATATTGCTTTGACATATTTTACATATGAGGTAATTATTTATATTTTTTCAGCTTGACCAAGCAAGAGACTTGTACAGCCAACTCCATGGTGGCCTATTTCAATTTGAGCACTGTTGGAACAAGTTGAAGTTCCAACCAAAGTGGTTGCTGGACCTTGAGAGGAAAACCCCAAAGAAGAACAGAACTTCGACAGTAACTTCTCCTTCTTCTCCAGAGTTGGTAGATCTTGGAGGAGCTGATGCCACCTTTGTGGACTTGGACAGACCTGAAGGTATTAAGATCGAAAAGAAAAAACGGAAAAAAATCGGAAATTCCTACTTCTCCTATTGTTCCTATACTAATTGGCTTAAGGGAGGATAACAAAAAAACGAGCGACAAGAAAATGGATGTCATCCAACAAATTGTTGTTCAAGAGCAAGAGAGACAACAATTTGACAAAGAGAGACTTCGTCAAGAGCAAGAGAAAATCACTATTAAGCAAGATAGGTTTCATTTGGAACAGTTGAAAGAGGCGGATAGGATAATGCTGGTGGATACAAGTGGCTTGCCTCGCATGCAACAAGAGTACTATCAAAGCCAACAAATGGAGATCCTTCAAAAACGTGAGAAAAGGATATAACTTTGTTGGTAGCTGAACTTTTTTGGACATAGACTTTTTGAGGGGTTCAACGCTAGAAAAAATACTTCTTTTTTTGAAATTTTTATGTCATCAGTGATGTCTATGCTTGCTACTTCTATGTTGTTCTATTGTAAACAGTAAACAATAGTTTTGGCCTTTAGGCCAACAGGTTAGACATAGATTGCTGTTGCAACAGCTTGACCTTGTAGTCAATCTGGGTGCTTTTGTTATTACTTGCAACCAAGTGCAAATCTATTCTAATCTATATAAAGGGAGAGCACCATTTTGGTGTCTCCCCTTTTGTGTCATTGTGTCAACTTTTACTTTTCCATAATTGTCCAGATAAGAAAATAAGGATTATATCTTCAATGTCCTCTGCTGAAACTGCCAAAAACTGCAAGCATAAACAGGTCAAAACACTTCCCAGCTATCTTCTGCTGCAAAAAAAAAAAAAAAAAGGCTTTTGCCACATTTGCTACACGATTCAAGCCTACTGATTTGGATCAAAAAATGAAATAGACTAATCCGTAGGTGTACTCCCTATTTGTAGTAGGTGTAATCCTTGGATTTTCATGTCATATTTCTAGTAGCTATCACTAGCTCTTGTCAATAACAGCTCCTGAACTATGCGGAATGAAACATGCTCCCTAGAACATTTCCTTAATGAAGATTGGTAGCACATAGAAAGCAATCAAGGACAAGGACATGACACCAACAAAGCAAAAACCATTACCATCAAATTCTTCTTAGACTAGTTAAATTAATAGAGGCATAGGGAAAAACATAAGTTAACAGAGGCATAGAAAAAAACAAAAGTTCTTCAAATTGCATTAAAATGAGAATTACATGATTACATAAAAGGGGATTACATAATTGCATAAATTAATTGCATAATTGCCTATGAAATTTAGTATTACAAATTCCTATGATTGGCTATATCGTTCCCATAAATGTTCCACGAGGTCTGATTGAAGTTGGGAGTGAGATTCTCTATTTCGAATAGAGTGATGGTGTCGAATGAAGTCCATAAATTCTGAAGTGTGTTCACGCGATACTGGTTCAGGGAGAGGTCCATCGCCTCTTTCATATTCAAAGTTGTGTGCCTCATCTTCTCGCTCGTCTTCAATGATCATGTTATGCAGTATTATGCATGCTTTCATGACAAATTTAAGCATTTTACGTCCCCAAAAACGTGCAGGTTGACGTATAACTGCAAAACGAGCTTGAAGCATTCCAAATGTGCACTCTACATCCTTCCTTGCCGACTCTTGGGCTGCTGCAAAATACTTTTTCTTGGGACCTTGCGGATAGGGAATTGTTTTCACAAACGTAGACCATTGAGGATATATACTATCTGCAAGATAATATCCCATTGTGTAGTCATGACCGTTGATTGAGTAATTGGCTGGAGGAGCACGTCCTTCAGTCAATTCACTAAATACCGATGATCGTTCTAGCACGTTGATGTCATTATGAGATCCCGGTAATCCAAAAAATGCATGCCATATCCAACGATCATATGACGCCACTGCTTCCAAAATAACTGTGGGTTTGCGACTATGGCCAGTATACATTCCTTTCCATGCCGTTGGGCAGTTTTTCCATTTCCAATGCATACAATCAATGCTTCCCAACATCCCAGGAAATCCACGTTGTTCACCAACGGCTAGTAGTCTAGCAATGTCATTGCTAGTGGGCGACCTTAAGTACTCCTCGGAATAAATCTCAACCACCGCTTTGACAAATCTTTTTAGACTCTCTAATGCAGTGCTTTCCCCTATGCACACAATCTCATCTAAAGAATCAGCTGCTACCCCATAAGCCAGAATTCGAATAGCCGCCGTCGTCTTTTGAAGTGAAGATAAACCGAGTGTTCCAGCAACATTTCTTCTTTGGACAAAGTAGGGATCATGTGCTTCGACCGCAGCTTGAATATGAAGAAAAAGAGCATGACTCATACGAAACCTCCTTCGAAAGTATTCAGGAGGATATATCGGTGGTTCTGCAAAATAGTTGCAAAAAATTCTTTCATGGCCATGGATAGTATCACGATGAATATAATTTCGACCTTGAACAGAACCGCGATGTGGTTCTGCATTTAGTCGTTCCTCTTCCATAGCAACTATGGTAAGTGCCTCCAAATCGTCATCAGAGTCTGAGTCAAGAAGAAGAAAATTTAGTAGAGGATTGCGGGCCATAAATTGGAAACACAAAGGGTGCAAAAAGGAAAGAAGTTGGGCAAAAAAATGAACTTCTGGAAAAATATGAAAACTGATGTGGATGTGGAAATGTAAGGATTAGAGATGCTCTCATTTTTATAGATGCAAGGAAAAAATAGTTGTTTGAAAAGTGAAAAGTGCAACATGACTAGGAAGAAAAAAATAGCTGTTGGAAGGAATGCCGATGGAAAGTTACGGCTCTGTTTTTCTTCCCCACCAGTGAGCAGGTTACCGTTTGTTTCTGTTGCAATTCAAAATGAAATAAAAAATATTATTGTCATTTGGTAACCAAAATGGCTAGGCTATTGAGTTGCTCTTACATTTGATGGCTAGCTATACAAGTATATGGCATATTTCCTAGCCAAGATGGCTAGGAACTGATGGAGATGCTCTAATACTCCGAAATCAATCAGTTGAACATCACTTTTCTCGCACTTTTAGTTGCAAATGCACTAATTAAGTCCTCATAAGTAAGTGTTTTCATCGTATCCTTCTCCATGTATAATATAGCCAATCCCTTTAATCTTTCTTGAGACATGGTGTATAGAAGATAAGTTTTTTTTTTTTTTTAATGGACTAAAACTAAAAATTATTTGGGCTCATTCGATAATCGATATATATATACTTATACAGGAGTCCTACATGTTTTTTGGGTCCCCATTTTTTTTTTTTTTTTACATTTTTTGAGGGCCCGAAGCGGAGGCTTCATAGACTTATGCCATAAGCCGGCCCTGCTTGTACATCGAATACACACACTCTTGGTGGTATGACCCTTACCCTTACTTGAGTTCTCTCACCCCTCAAATCGTGCTTTCATAACCAGATTCACCGCTTGGTGGTATTCCCCTACTTGGGTGATCTCTCTAACACCCAAGGGATACCTTTGTCACAGCCACTCGTCTCTTATATATACTTTTGTACAACATTCTAGAATCTTCCAGAAAATTCTCCCATGAATGCTATCAAAATATCCGGACTTCTTTACAACATTCTTGAACTGTGGAGAGTAGGTCTCAAACTTCAACATTGTTTCTGTTGCTCAAATTAAATGCAGAGCGAATCGATCAGGAGTAGTTTCAGGATTTTTTTTACATGCTATAGAATTCAGAAGGAAAAACTAATAGGTTTTTTACAATAAAGAATTGGGAACATCGTGCCTCGTAGCAAGTTTACAAGTATTGAAAGCCAATTCAGAAGGTCGGTGTTTTGCGTACTTCAAATTTGCATTAGAATTATCTAGCAGTTTCATAATCTAAAAGTCAGGACCAAGTAAACAAGTGGGAGATCTAGGAGCACTGAGATTTGTGCAACTCTGTTCTTACTTTACAGTTGATTCAGTAATGATCTCTAGGGAACAAATTTTATGGCTTTTTTTCCCCAGAAAGAGAGATGTCTTTCTCTGCTGCATGCGAGCCGAGCTATATTATTTACTCAACCGAGCCAAGGCACCTTGCACCAAGTGGAACTTCTTACTATCTTTATTAAGACGACGGCTCCTTCTCCTATATGCTGCTTCTTGCTCAATGCTCTTTCTTCTAGGTAAATGGTAAGTGTTAGTTTTGTTGGTGTTTTCCGAGTTATGTAAAACTTTTCGGAGTTTGTAATTAGCTTAATTTTCATTTGGAGTTTGGGAGGTAGTGTTTTAAGGTTTGAGTCTAGATGCTCCACTCAAGTGCTTTCAAGCTCGTGATAAAAAAAAAAAAAAAGTGCTTTCAAGCTTCGTTGTCAAGTTGATGCCTCGCCAAGTATTTTGAGGCCTATCCGGAAAGGTGTAATCATGCATATCATGTTTGCATTGAGCCCATCTAATTGCCTTCTTTTAGGGTGTATGGTTTTGGCTTAATCTAGTGCATTAGTTCATTTTATGATCATGCATTGAACATTTGGATTTAGGTTCTTAATTTGGTCTTTCAAATGTCATGATTTAAGTTGTTATTTTTAATCTTAGGCTAGTACATTAATCCATGCTTAAAATCTTGTGATTTTGGTATAGGCATTCATCTTTCAACTTGTTGCGTCTACACGCGCCTACTGATGCATGTTTTTGAACAACCTTCTTTATGCCACGTCTTAATCCTGTCAGAGGGTCTATACGCGTCTGTCAAACTCTTTAAATGGACAAATGTCATGTTTTGAGTGGATATATATCTTGTTGGCTATGAAAATGCTCACTATATAAGCTCTTTTTCTCTCATTTTATGGCACAACTTCAATAAAAATCAACCCCCTTTTTAGAGAGAGTCTCCTCCCTTCTCTCTTTTGTGAACTTGATGTTCTTGGTGATTTGAGCTTACTTCTTTCATCTTTATTCAATCTAAAGCTTTCCTCTCTATCGATTGACTCTAGATTGATTTTAGTTTTCAAAATCCTTCATAAAAATCAAATCTTTTTTCATTCCGGATGATCCGGAGCTGTGGTGATGCTGAGATCGAGATGGTGATTCTCGTGGGTTCATGAATTCAAGGAGCACACGATGCTAGTTCAAGAGTTGGAGCTAGGAATAGTAAGTGGCTTGTGGGTATATTCCTTGTCTTTGAACTTCTTGTTATGCTTTGCATAATTTCAGTAAGAAAGTGGGTTTCATGTGAGAAAGCCATTATGGTACCATAGAAGAGCCAGCTAGTTGTTTGTTATAGGGTTCCGAAAAATAGCTCAAAAGTTGAATCCATTTTTCACTTCTACAGCTTGCTAATTTTAGAGAGGATATGTGCATTCAATAGATTAGCAAAAGCTTGACAAAAATTCTTTATCTTATGAAAATTTACAGGACCGGCCCTGGGAGAAAGCCCACCAGGTTGTTGCTTTGGGCCCCCAATTCGTAGGTAGGTACATATCTTATCTAGCGTGTACAAAAGCAAGTCCGATTGTCATAGCTCAATAGTTTTGTTTTGGGCCCCCATTTAAGTATTTGACCGTGGAAGGATGGTTGGAATCTCCCTATGGACCCTATCAGATTCCCTTCCTTTAAACTGCTTTCTTCTTCTTCTTTTTCCCAGTTAAAATATAGCTGGCCGCAAAGTTTCTTCTTCTTCTTTTGTTTCTAAATAGAGTGCATGATTTTTTTTTTACTTTTTCAGTTTCTTATCTTTGTCAACATTATACCAAATTTTAAGCTAAATTTTATGTGTTGCATACTTATATATTCCTTATAAGGATATCTTTTTCAAGATTAACATTCTTTCTCAATTGGAAAAAAAAAATCACTTTCACTTTGTTCACTTCACATTTCCAAAAAAATTTTTAAAAAGATTTTTTTCCCATCTCTCATCTCTCCAATCATTAATCACATTTCTCTCTCTACTCATACCCCTCTTTCCAATCATTATTCTCATTTCTCTCTCTATCTCTCTCCAATTATTACACTTCTCTCTAATTATTACTTTTTCCAAAAACTCATCCAAACACTATTTCCAAAATATTTTTCAAAATATTCTTCTCAAAATTATCAACCAAACACAACCTTTGTTTTTTCAAATTTTTTGATAATTATACTTAGGGCCCCATTTCACAAGTTCGTTTAAGGCCCCGGGAATCTTAGGGGCACCGACCCTGAAAATTCCATATTCAAAAAAGATTTGAAGACTTTGGATCCCACTTAGAGCTAGCTACAATGCCACCTAGGAGCCCATTGAAGACAATAATTGAGCAAATGGTTAGGTAAATATTAGGAGCCTCAACTATGAGCTATTTTGAGAGCCCATTGTGGATGCCTATATGTGCTTTACTGTAGAAGAGCCTTTGCTGTATAGTTTTATTGCCTCCCAATAATTGAATTTGCTCTCATTTGCAGAGGACTACTACATTCAAATTTCAGTCCTTGATAAGGCAAGTCTCTTTCATGGAAGAGTTAACTTTTGTGCGTTACAGTTAAAGACTCTTACACGAAAGAGTTAGTTCTTCCACGAAAGAGTTTCCACATTTCAAACCTTAACGTGGGGGCTAACGGTAGAATTTTCCTTCAAATTTTAAGTAGTACAGGGCACTTTAGTTTCCAGTTTACTTGATTAGAGTTATGCACAAGGTACTTCAGTTTCCATTTTACTGGATTAGAGTTATGCCCAAGGTAGTAGTTCAGTACCCTCATAATACTTGGTTACTTCCACTTGCCTGGCAGTTATCATCAGACCTGATCAATTGTGTATAGGTTTTTGTTACCCTTTTGTCTTCTGAGAATAATGTTGCCTTTGTAATGAGTTATAATATTCATGATATTCATATTGATTTTCTCTTGCGAATTATTGTTGGGATTCCACCTCGTGTGGGTCATTGGGCTTAGGCCCGATTGGGAGGGGCTAGGGTTTTATTGATGTAACTCTATATAACTCGGACATGTCTTGTATTATTTTGTGTGACAAAAGTGAGAGAGGCAGAGAGTTAGAAAGAGATACACGAGTGAACTGGTGAGTTTCATTATTGTGAGTGTGAGTGTGTAAATACAACAGACACGGATTTTTCTCCGGATCATAATGAAACCCCCCTCCCCGTGGAAGTAGGTCCGATTTGGTCGAACCAACGTATATCTGTGTGTTGCTTTCTCTAGATTTTACTGCTTTCTGTGCGTATGGTGCATGTGTTGGGCATAAAAATTATATTGATTTGTCTTTTCTAGTTTTATTTTTTATTTTTTATGTAGTTTAGGCATCAATTCCATCTCATGTTCACTCGTAGTTTAAAATGAATGATGGATTAATTGATGTGTGAGTTAACTGATCTTGTATTATTATAATATATGAAAGAAACTAATGATTGGCATTGCGGAGCGCCATGGCTGGGAGTGGTCTGGGAACACATGTAAGCAAAAAAAAAAAAAAATGGGAGCTTAAATTTTGTCCCTTTATGAGATGGGAGAGATTGACAAAAAGAAATAGATTTGAATGCCTAGATGATTTTGTTCCCTTGGATCCCCACCATGCGTTTGTGGCTGACTTGATTTCTTCTTTGTCCACTACACGTTGAAAAGTTGTTTCAATGAATCAAAACTAGGCTCCTTTAATTTTACTGTTACTGTGTGATATGATATGCTAACATGGTGAAGACAAAAGTTACTTTTGCAAGTACTCCTTTTTTGACTTTTAAATCACCCAAACTGAGGTCCCCTACATATGGCTGCATGAAAGCAGTCGGTGGAGTGATGCATACATATATTTTGGTATATATACACATATATATATACATGTATATATATATATATATGTTTGTAGGTATATTTGATTTTTGGAGCTAGAATTTAGCTTTGGGGTGATAGTAAAGTTGAGTTTCCTTTATTGTCTAATTGGGCTAAACAAACTAAAGTTGGTTTCATGGGTTTTTATGCAAGTCGTTCTTCTCACAGACATTAACAAATTTGACATTTACTGCAAACAATTTGTATATTGAACACAATGGAAGACGGTTTGTTTAGTGAAACTTAACCTAACTCTCCTTATTTTACCTATGGTATCTTAATTCAATTGGGCATCTATTAGGGGTGCTTTGGCAAAAATAAACCAGTAGGTTTAATTAGAAAATTTCAAAATTTTCTCTCCTTTTCTTATTCTTTCCACAAGCACACCCTTACGGAGACGGGATGTTGTGGAAACTAGGCAAAATTTATGGGGAGTGATTTTCACTCTCCTTTTTTTTTTTTTTTTTTTGTCTTTATTCTTGTGAAATACTACAATATTGTTTTGTAGGTGTTCAAACTTTCAAACATTAAAGGGCATTGTTGTAAATTCAAAAAAATAATGACAAAAAAAAGTGCAAATGGTAAAAGAGAGTGAAAAAATGAATTACCAGAGTCATTTGTAGGCATATCACGATATCCAAGGACATGTGCCTCACAATTGAATTGAGCAAATTAGCATGTGTTGGACTGTTGGGTTTCGGGGGGCCTGCTGTCCCCTTGGGGATCGGCCCTGCCAACCTCCATTCAAAGTCCAAACCATCTGTTTCGCGTATCAATGACTCGGATCGCATCAAACAATAAATGGTGTGGATATACTTAGGCAAGGGCATCAAACAATAAACGGTATGAATATAATTAGACAAGATAAAATCCGAACTATTGATGCGCGAAACAGACAGCCGGATAGGATAGGCACCCCCACGACCCCAATGGACGGCAGGTCCCCCAATTCTGTATAGAGATGGAGGTACAACCCCTCTTTGATAAAATCGTCATCTTTTGCAATTTCCAATAATTGTAACCAGTTGAATTGTTATATCAATGAACAGTTATGATTCTCAATTTTGAACCTAAAGAGATCTTCATTTGAACTAAAACCACTTTAGAATCACCAAGGGTTGCGCGATTGTTATATTTTTTTTTTATAGATTTTGTAAAGATAAACTTGAAAGTAAAAACGAATTTGATCGGACATCAATTGCTACATAAACAAATCACTCTTGTGCAAGAAGCAATATGACACAAGTGTTATTTGTTCATACAGCTATGATCAAACTTATTAATTTTTTGCATGTGAAGATTTTTATGCAAGGTTTACGAGATGAGCAATCTAAATCATCTTGAGCCCCGATGTGAGCTTACAAAGGGATCATTTCCTCTCCATCCCTCTATATACCTCCATATTCTTAATTTTCGTCTACGTCTCAGGCTTAAAAAAATATGATAAAAACCGTTCACCTCACACGTAAACAACTATAAGTCTACAAAATACAAAAAACTTCCTATCCAAACTCCCGGATTTTAAAACGTCCGGACCTCCACCTTCCCAATTTTTTTTTGAAAATCCGAACCGTTAGATGTGTTTAAAACGTGTTTTTAAGGTCCAACAAGAAGATTTGGTCAAAAAAAATACCCGGAAGGGCTTGATCGAAGCGGTTTTTCATAAAAACACTAATATAGCATTTTTATGAAAAACTGCTCCGATCAAGCCCTTCCGGGTATTTTTTTTTGCCAAATCTTCGCGTGGGACCTTAAAAACACGTTTTAAACACATCTAATGGTTCGGATTTTCAAAAAAAAATTGGGAAGGTGGAGGTCCGGACGTTAGGTCCGTAAATAGTGGTTTGGATAGGAAGGGGTTTCCTACAAAATATATATAAATATGATTAAAGATCGATAGACATGTGAACACATTCCAAATTGGTATTCAAAATGAGTGAGAACCATTTAATCTAGAAAAAGTGAACTACTTGCAGATTGATATTCAAAATAAATAGTAAATATGTACTACGAGTACAGTTTAACCTTACAATTTACAGAACAAAAATTAACATATTCACAAATCTATCAATCTTCGATCATATTTACATTTTGTAGACGGCTTATAATTCTTCACGTGTTCTAAAAGGTGAGTGGTTCGTATCATGTTTTGGACCTAAAATATGGACAAATTAAAAGTATAAATGGGTATGAAGGAATGGACTATGGAGATGAATTCATCCTGCGCGCTTACAAGAAATGAACATGGGATGGAGACGGGACGCTCCCTAAACTTCTTGTCACTAAAGTGTAAAACATGATTAGTACTGGTAACAGTAATTTTGTGCTTCGTGTGTACAGATAATTTTCATCTGGCCTTAATTTCCTTGACAAACATCAGTAACAGTAACGGCCATGGCAAAATTACTCCAAGGCAGCAATAGGGGCTTGTTTCCCGAGGTAGCAATAGGGGCTTGTTCCCTGGGTTTCGACAATGGGTGGCGGTGACTCTTCTCCTCAAGTGGCTGTGGTGCGTTGTGAGCTGCGGCAGCGTTGTGGGTGTTGTGCTACTGCTTAGAAACCTCCCTAGGAATGACAATGCGTCGAGTTTGGATCGGAGGCACTCATTTCATACTCGATCCCCAAACATCTTGACTCTATATTTATATCCATATCCAATTTGAGGTATCAAAAAGTCACAAATCCACATCCCTATGGATAGCGAGTAAAATTGGTATCACCCAATATCTAATTATACATAAAAAAAAAAAAAAAAGGTACACAAACGTAAGAATTTATAACATGTCTTTTACTGAAGTTAATTATTGAGTTGGTATAGTGGACATGGTTGATTATCCATGTCATCGCCACATAAGCTAGCTGTTAGACATATCAACATTTTCCGTCATTGAGTAGACGGAAGGGCATTATTGAAATCCTTGTCAAATTATAAGAACACAATTGATACATAAAATTTTAGAAGGTCGATTTTGAAAGTTGACGTATTTTGTAGGGATAAAAACCCAAAAAAGCTTGATTACTCTTATACTAAGTCACATAATGCGAATGCGGGCAATCACAGCTCTAGAAATTTTTAAAAGGAAATCCTTACACTATACTACCTCCAGAAACCGGCCATAGCTATATAGAACCAAAAATTTACTCCCTCCAACCCAAATTGCTCACCCTTTTTTGGTACCATGCACCAATTTTTCAAAAAAAAAAAATATATATATATATATATATATATATATATATATATATATATATATATATATATATATATATTATTTACACCATTTTTTTCTTTTCATTGAGATCTTCAAATTGTTTTAAGAATTTTTGAAAAAGAATCATTTTAACACATTATTTTTTGCATTCAAAATGCACGAGTTCCAAGAAGGGGCGACCAATTTCGGACAGAAAGATTATCTATTAATATTAACAATGCAACTAAAAAATAACAAAGTATATAAGATATTATAATTGTCCTCAACGATGTTTCATATTTTGAAACCATTGTATGATAGACTCACTACCAACTGTGTCAAATACATAACTCTCAATATAAGTAAAAATGCAATCATTTATCCACTAATTTTCCCATTGTTCAAATTGAATTGATGTGCGGATGTTCAATTAATTTTAACTAAATATTCATATGTGGACTAAGTGTTTAAAGAAAGGACTAGCCTACAATTTTAAATATATTATAGGGAAAATTGTGTTTTTGGGTGGTCATGTGACCATCTATGCAATGTTGTAGAGCTGCTAGTGCATGCAGGCACAAGCATGAATGCGTTTTTCAAAAACCTCCCGAGCCACTAGAATTCATGAGTAGTGTCAGCCCTTGGGCATGCCCTAACATGCAGTGGTTCGGGGCCTCCCAAAAATGCCTAATTTTTTGGTCCAAGTACTAGTAGTTGTTATTATAGGTTTTACTTAGGGCCATATTAGGTTCTAAAATGTGAGCCCTATGTAATTTGGAAGCCCAGTTCTCAGTGTTTTCAACTAAAAAGGGAAAAACAATTAGATTTAAAAACCCATTTAAAAAGAAAAAAAAATTACTCTCTCTGCCGTAAGGCCCAGTTTTCCAAAAGATTTTAGCACCCAAGTGCTAAAATCATGATATTTCAAATAAAAAATGAAATGGTTCAGTGTATTGTTTTTTGATTTTTTTTGCACAAAATTAAAGTACATGGGATCATTTTTGATTTGAAATATAACGATTTTAGCACCTGGGTGCTAAAATCTTTTGAAAAATTGGGCCTAAATCGTTAACCCATTCAAAATAGATTAAACCCCAAATCTTTCGGTGCCCAAGCCGATGAGCGACGGCATTCCGACAGCATTCCATAATCCCTCAAAATCGGCTAACCCCAAAAAAAGTTGTGAATGGCCTCAAATAATGATTTGGTTGGGGTCTCGAGAAACTCAGGACTGATCTTGTTTGAGAATGCAAGTATTAAAAACGCGATTACAGAACGAGAATTGAAAGTGAGAGCGAAAAACATCATAAAGGATTAGCACGTCACTATTGACTAAGAGATCCTTTGGCAAAAAAACCAAAACATTTGGTTTTTTGGTTTTGTTCTTATTCAATTTTTTTTTTTGCATTTGTTAGTTTTGTGTCAAATTTTAGTGATTTATGGATTCGTCTCTTAGTCAAAATTGAATAAGATCATGCGACGAGACGAATTCAAACAGTATAAAATTATGCTCGAAACTAATTTTTTTTAATAAAGCCAAAATTAAACCAATAAACTAGTTTATTTTGATTTATTTTCGGTTTTATTAAAAAAAGGTATTACTTTTGATCATAATTTTATACTCTTTGAATTCATCTCGTCAAGACAAATCCATAAACCCCAAAAACTTGACGCAAAACTAACGAATGTAAAAAAATAAAAATTGAATAACTATAAAACGAAAAAAACCAAAAAACCACACAAAAGCACCCTAAACTCCTATATAAGCCTCACTTTTCTCACCGAAAACAATTCATACTTTTGAAACGTCCACACCCATTTCAGACAGACAGAGAGATCTGAGAGGGATCTAGATAGATAATGGCGAAACGGTTCAAGCTTCGGATCTCCCGAGTGATGACGTCCTTCCAAACTTGCAACTCCAAAGACCCTTCCACCCTCCCATCGGATCCCTTCCCTTCATTCCTCCTCCAACTCTCTTCCCCCGCTAAACCCCACCACCATCGCTCCTCCTTCAAGCGCCACGTCTCCTCCGCCTTCACATCCACCGGCTGCGGCCTCTGCTCCAACAAAAACTCCCACACCCGATCGCAACCCGAATTCAAGTGGCAAAAAGAAGACAAGTGGCACGTGGTCGCCATAAAAGCCTACAACAACGACGACGACGACGACAATACACCCCGTCAGAAAATCTACAACTCCTCGGCCTCCGGTCATTCTTCCGACGACCTCTTCCCTCCTCCTCCTCCTCCGCCGCCCACCACGGTGGCAGCCCAGAAGAAACTCCGGATTAGAAAGAAGAAAACGACAGGAGGAGGAGTAAGGCTCCGTATTAGCACTTCCTCCGCCGAGACGGGGTTGTTCAGCAGCGAAGCCGACGAGCCCGGCTCGGAGGAGGAGTCGGAGACGCTGGTTTCCACTTCCAGAAGCTTGTCGACGTCGGACTCCTCGAATCCGACGTCGAGGCGGAAACCAAAGACCAAGAAGAAGAAGAGTTACAGGAGGAGATCAGAGAAAAGCCGCGGGAGGGAAAGCAGCGTAGACGGAGGGGGAGGGGAGTCGCCGGCGAGGTTGTCGGTGTTCAAGAGGCTGATACCGTGCGGGGTGCTGGAGGGGAAGGTGAAGGAGAGCTACGCGGTGGTGAAGAAGTCGGAGGATCCGAAGGAGGATTTCAAGAGGTCGATGATGGAGATGGTGGTGGAGAAGCAGATGTTCGAGGAGAGAGAGTTGGAACAGCTACTGGAGTGTTTCTTGTCTTTGAATTCCAGGCATCATCATGGGGTTATTGTTGAGGCTTTTACTGAGATTTGGGAGGCATTGTTTTCCACTTCTACCGTGAAGAAGAAGAAGAGCTCGACTGCGTCTGCTGGTCCTCCATCAGTTTCCTCTGCTTCTTTGAACAAATGTTAATACAGTAGCGAATTTAATGGGAATCGTCTTTTCATTCGTGTAGTTTTCTTAATTTAGTTAAACTTTTTATGTTTATATATCATATTCAAGATCAGTCCTAGGAGTATTTTGTGGATGGTGATATTTTCAGTTGCTTTTTTTTTTTTTTAACTACATGTCCAAACTAGCTTCCGCTCATTTTGACTATTTCCGGAACTATTGAGGTAACGACCGTGCATAAATAACCTCTAATGCCTCAAGAGTTTGCTGGCAAAGAAAATCTAACTTGCGACCTTGGGTGGGTTTACCAACCCCATGAGGTTATTTTCAGTTGCTTTTTTACGTTAATATCTCACTCTAAAAAGTTTAGAAACACCCGTGCTCCGGGACAGTCGAGCACCTCCAAAATCACTTATTCTCATGGGACACCGAATGTGTCATGTGTAGCGTTGGAATGATTCGGAATACCACTTGTTCCGGAACCATTGCAATTGCAGAAGTAGTAATCAAGTCAAATTGGACTTGGATCGATCACAGGAAGAACACGGTCATAATTTGGAAAGGCCTGTGTCATAATCCTGGAGCTCCTATTTTTGTCCGCTTGCTCTCCCATATTCTCTCTCTTGGGATTAGGGTTGGCCATTTCATCCGCCCCGTCCGAATCCGATCCGGTCCCCGATCCGAATGGATTGGCTATATGGAGATCTATTTGGAGATTGGATAGGATATGGGGATTTTTTTTGAAAATGTTTGGGGATTGGATAGGGGGTGGAGATAGGCATGTCCCCGCCCCGAATCCGTTCCCCGCTCTGTCCCCGCCCCACTCTGCCCCGTCCCCGATCTGCCCCATCCCCGAAATATAGGGGTCTATTCATGAATTATGAAATTTTGGGGTCTCACTGAATTTTCTCCAAATATATAGGGTTACACCAAAAATTCCTTCCTAGTGCATAGGGTTGGTTTGGTAAGTGAAGCATTTTCATCCACTGCAATGGCATGGTTTTAACATATATGTTCCAATCAAAATGCCATTCATGTGATCGATTACACAAAAAATATCTAGTAGTACAATCTTTAAAAATGTTTCCCGGGCATATCAACAGTGAATTGTAGACTTGTAGTCTCTTTTCCTTTGAAACAATTATGTATTTATCCACTAGACAACCCATGTTGCATTTAATCAATTTTAATTAATGTCATGAATATACATAAGAACTCTTCATAATTTCTCCTTTTCTGCACTCTTTATGTTGTTGTACAAACACATGAAGTTTTACACGCCTAGGGGTTCCCTAGTGATTGGACTTTAGGGAAAATGATTTGTAATTGGGCTTCTATAACTATTTACTTGTTACTCTAGGAAAAATGATTGGATCCCCGAAATCCCCGTGGGGATCCCCGTTCCCCATTTGGAGCGGGGATGGAGGATAAAAATAAATCCCCGTTGGAGATTGGATAGGGGATGGATATGAGTAAGGGGTATGGGGATTGGGGGTGGAGATAGTAGTCTCCGGCCCCGATCCTTCCCCATGCCCATCCCTACTTGGGATTAGGCCTCCTTTGGCTAATTTGAAAAACCAGGTTTTTTGGTTTTTTTCGTTTTGTCCTTATTCAATTTTTTTTTTTTGCATTTGTTAGTTTTCGGTCGATTTTTTGTGATTTCTTGGTTTGTCTTGACGAGAGAAATCTAAAAAGTATAAAATTATTAGCCAAACTTAAAATTTTGTGAATGAAGACGAAAAATAATTCAAAAAACTAGTTTATTTTGGTTTATTTTCTGTTTTATTAAAAAACTATTACTTTTGAGCATAATTTTATACTCTTTGGATTCGTTTCAACAAGATAAATCCAGAAACCACAAAATCTTGACGCAAAACTAACAAATGCAATTTTTTTAATAAAGACAAAACGAAAAAAACCAAAAAAACCAATTTTTTAAAATTTAGCCAAAGGAGGCCAAGCACTTGCCATCTCAAAAAAATCTGAAGGTGTGCTTCTCCAAGATGCTAGACTTAACCCACCTGACCTCCACCCAACCCTCTCCGTCTCCGATTGTTCTTTTGAATTGTGCTAATTAACCTTTGCATAAAGATTGAAATATTATCATAATTAACTTTTCAAATTTCTTTGCAAAAATTAGAAGTTTTGATCAAATCTATTGCGCTCCATAATTAAATTGCGAAAGTAATCTATGAATGTATCTTGTTCTTTTATCCGAACGGTTCCCGTGTTTCTACTTTCTACGTTAGTTCTATGACTAGCACCGCACTCATGCATCACTCGAAGGCCCTTGTTAGAAATTCATTTTGTTCAAACATTACCACTCCATCGTATTATTGGCTGAGATAGTGTGGATTTCATCAAAAAAATAATGTCATTCTTACGAAAATGTATATGAAATATATATCATTTCAACTAATAAAAGAGTGAGCAAAATTGCACTCGGCCCTTGTTCCCTAGTACCAAAAGTAACAAAAAAAAAAAAAAAAGACGGTGCTTTTTCCCTGTTGGCATGAAAATGCAAAAATGTTAAACATACCCACCGACCACAAATCTGATCACAAATGTTCAATGTTGGGGTCTCATGTGCATCAGACAATTACGAGACCATATGTGGTCGGATTTGTGGTCGGTGAATGTGTAACGCCCCACATTTTGGGAAAAGCGTTATGGATTATTATTACAATTTAAAGTCGGTCTAAACAGTAATAATAATAACCAAAATACATATAGATGGTCTATCCTTCACAGATTACAAAAAGGTAGACTGGGTGGGTTCTACGGCTCCGCAAATTCCTCCGCCTGGTGGATCTCTATTCCGGCAGCTCCTCCGGCTCCGTGTTCTCCGTAAAGGTATTCCTGTCCAACGTGATAATCTAGCATAATACGTCAGAGTCGCGAAGCAACATCGTGGTATTATGCCAGGGTGAAACCTTGAGCGAGGACGCTCAATAGATACCCTACCCCAACTTTAAACTAGCAATTTTAGAACAATAAAGTTGGCAGGTAAATAGTTGAAAACCATTTATCAAAACAGTAAGTTCATGCGTGTCAATGCATCAGTATCACATCCAAATCAGAGTGCAGCTTTAATAAAATCAGTATCCCATTTCTTTTCAAATCAGAGTGCAGCTTTAATAAAATCAGTATCTCGTTTCTTTTAAGAAAAATCAGAGTATAGTATCAGTATCTCGTTTCCTTTAATAAAAATCAGAGTGCAGTATCAATATCTCGTATCACTTTTTCTTAACAATATTCTTCTCAAATTTCAACCATGTCAACATCTCACATCTCTCGAAAGTTATTGGCCCGTTCTACAACCCCGTTCTAACGGTCACCAACCTTTCCGTTCGAAGGTTCGGCCACCCATAGACTGACTCCTGCAGTATGAGTTCCGCTATCTCCGCGTCACACACGACATAGTCCCGGTTTTCTTATATCACCGAACTTAACAGCCTGTTTATAAGATCCGTTTACTATGTGTTGTACTGAGTAAGTTCTGACCGTCAAATTCACCCGGGGAATTTGAGGAGAAACTTCAAACAGCACTACCGTATAGTTCCATTGAGTTTTGACCACCAGTTCACACCGGGGAACTGAGGCGGGACTCTAATGGCAGTATTGTTTATAGTATAGTTCCATTGAGCTTTGACCACCAGTTCACACCGGGGAACTGAGGCGGGACTCCAATGGCAGTATTTTAATTACAGCATCATTTTCATTCTCATCTCTATTTCTTCTTGTAAAAACAATCGATCATTTTCTTGAAAAACGTATCGTGTCGTACCGTCTCGAAAAACATGCACATGCCATATTACATAAAAATCTTCCGTTTAGAAATCGTTTCAAGATAAACTTTTCGTTTAAAAATATTTCATGATAACCGTGTTACTTTAGGTACAAAATCTCGTTGGTGACTTTCTTTAGACAAATGAGATAACCAGGAGAGTCCCAGGCTGGATGGCCGCACGAATGCAGTTACTGGCACCATTCCTTTCTTAGACAGCGCTAGGCATATCTTTTTTTGACAGACCCTCAAGGGTGTTAGCCTTGGGTTAATCTCAACAGTCCAAGTACAGTCAAAACATTTTGAAGTTGCTTTAAGAAAAGTTTAGTCGACTATTTTCCAAAGAAATCAATTGGGCAGCATAACAGCGTAAATTTGAAAAGTCGATTTTCATTCGGGCATTATAACTGGATATTTTAAGTTTCCAAAAGTCCATCGGGCATTATAACGGTGCATTTTGATAAGTCAATTTCAAATCGTGCATAGTAATGACTAAGTGTGTTTTTCAAAGTCTAATTGTTCATAAAATCACTAATCGCCAACATAATCACATTTAATCACAATTAAGCATGTTTAAGCAAAATAATAACATCATTAATATGAACTAGTAAATACTAATCTAAAGTTAAGATAAAGTATCTACCTTAATTCCGATGATTAGTCGGAAGCCGATAAGCTAGTTGAATTCCGGCGGCGTAACGACTAGTCGACCTCCGCTCAAACGCTTTCTAGCTAACTTATTTTACCTTTCTAAGATCTAGGGGTGGTCGAGAGTGGTGGAGTGTGGTGGTTTAAGATGAGTTTCAAGAAGAACACTCAAGAACTCATTCAAGAACACTAGAAAGCACAAAGTGGAGAAGTTGGGAGATTTTGGTGTGAGAAATGAAACAAGGTGAGTGAGCTATTTATAGAAGATTGTAATTGGGTAAGTAGCCTACCTTGTTAAGTAGTCAAATTTTCTTTCTTCTCATTAATTCAAAAAAAATACAAATTAGGTTTAGTAAAGTCAACATTGGTAGGAAGACAAAATTGAGCACATGTCTAATTAGGGTTTTAAATAGGCTAAGGCTAGTCAAAATAGGACAACATAAGAGTTGGGAAAATTAGTAGGCCTTCCGGATGCGATGTAGTGAAATACTCGGTGTGCACGCGTTGATTTTACGGCGCGGAAAAATAAATAAAAGGAAATAAACAAACTAAATCTAGTTTCATTCAAATTATTTAAACTAAATAATAAATTATTTTATTCAGCGATATTAAAAATAACTAATCGAATTAATAAACCGAAATTTTTATCTACGAAATTTCGGGTTATTACAGAATGTGCATGTAGCATTGCTTATGAAAAAAAAAAAATTGAAATCATTTGACTGGATCAATCTAGCATATGATTCAGGTTCGTTCTTGGATCATGCTAAATGCATTGAATAATACTATACTCTAGTACTCCACTATAAGCGATAAACATTAATGCCTTTGCTGATTTGACCGTAACAAAACTGAGCTAAGGCTTTGTTCTTGAATAGATTTTATCTTATAAAATCTAGTTTTGATAAAATCTAATATTCTCAACGTATTTTAGCAAAATTATATTTTATCAACACTAGATTTTATCTCAATACAAAACACCTTTATCAACTCTAGATTTAATCCATTAGGAAAACAATATCATTTTATCACCTCTAAACAAAATTACATTTTATTAAAATTTGATTTTATCTCATAAAATTCATTCAAGAACAAAGCCCAAAACGCGGAATGTGTTACCCGGAAAGTATTTTTGGACTCAAACGGTTAAGTAGAATGTTTCGGTATTTTACTTTTTCTTTTTCTTTCTTTTTTCTTTGGGAATGTTTTGTGCTTCAAAACCCGGTAGAGCTTGATTTGCAGCGAGATGCCACGGCCGTGAGAGTTTGCGTTTACAGAAATAAAGGTCACTCTTACTTATCGGTTATGGTCAACTAATAAACGCAAATAAGCCTATAACAATCCGCCCCGACTTACCTGCTAACTTTTTATTAGTCTAACCACGTGGATCAAAAGATTAACCTCAAGTTATACAGCAGTTAGACGACTCATTATATATACCACACTTTTTCCAAGTTATTCCACCGATGTGGGATAACCTTCTTTGTTAGGGTTTCACAATCTCCCTTCCTTAGGATCGCAACGTCCTCGGTGTACCCATGGTCTATTACGTTCACCCACCAAGCGATGTGGGACAAGCATTCGGTAAAGCACGTCAAGCTCCTTAAACTCGTCTCATACGGGAACCGTCCAAGCACGACAAAAATTGTTTATCACCTAAAATGAAAAAATGTATAGCACCTAAAATGTTTATCATATTTTTTAGGGCAAATAAGATGATTGCCACTAATGTTAATTGAGGAAATTGACCTTATTAGTTAACAAAAATTGTGATATACTATTTCTAGCGAAATTGGAATGCAATACTTGCATTGAAATTAAAATTAGAAAAGTCCGTCATTACAACATTTTGTACAGCAAAACGAACATATAGTGTGGCATTGGCTCATCAGTTGTTCTAAAATATCATCTCATGTAATTATTAATTAAACAAATAGGCCTATTTTTCACATAATTGTGCAAAATTTGGCCTTGTTCTTCAATAGATTTTAGGTACATAAAATGTAATAACCCGAAATTTTGTAAATAAAAAATTTCGATTTATTAATGCGGTTTTATTTTTAAATAATTATAGTTTATAATTTGGTTTGGTTAGATTAAACGAATTAGATTTGACCTGTTTAATTATACTTTTCGCGCCGTAAATAAACGCGTACACACCGGGTATTTCACCACACTGCGTCTGAAAGCCTTACTAAATCCCCAACTCTTATTTTATTTGATTAAAGCTAACCTTGATTAGGTGGGAGATTACTTATAACCTAAAACTAATCTTTAAGTTGGTGGGAAATTTGGTAGGGAATTTCTTATAACCTAAAACTAGTCTTTAAAACCTAATTTTTGCTTTTGCAAAAGGTTGTTTGGACACTTGTGGGGAGGGTTTTTGGCTGGTGATTATCTTTGGGGGAGGTGAACCTCATTACTCCCCTATAAATAGCTCACTCTCCTTGCTTCATTTCACACCAAAACCTCCCAACTTCTCCACTTTGTACTTTCTAGTGTTCTTGAGTGAGTTCTTGAGTGTTCTTCTTGAAACTCATCCTAAACCACCACACACCACCACCCTCGACCACCCCTAGATCTTAGAAAGGTAGAATAAGTTAGCAAGAAAGCGTTCGAGCAAAGGTCGACTAGTCGTTACGCCGCCGGAATTCAACTAGCTTATCGGCTTCCGACTAATCATCGGAATTAAGGTAGATACTTTATCTTAACCTTAGATTAGTATTTACTAGTTCATATTGATTATGTTATTATTTTGCTTAAACGTGCTTAATTATGATTAAACGTGATTATGTTGGTGATTAGTGATTTTATGAACAATTAGACTTTGAAAAAAACACACTTAGTCGTTACTATGCACGAATTAAAATTGACTATCAAAATGCACCGTTATAATGTTCGATGGACTTTTGGGAAACTAAATTACCCAGTTATAATGCCTGAATGAAAATCGACTTTTCAAATTTACGCAGTTATAATGCCCGACCAATTTTCTGAGAAAAGAGCTTTTCAAATGAAATGAGATTTTCCGGGATTATTGAATAAATATTCTTAATCTATTTAGACTAACAAATAGAATCTATGGCTAGCATGTCTAGTCAGGCTTTTTCTTGGTTTAGCCCAAACCAAGTGGCGATTCGACGAACGAATCTTAAAACACGCCAAACGGATTCAACTACTAGAGTTTTCTAGTAGGGTACTTTCTTGGTTTAGACAAACCAAGTGGCGTTTCGACGTACGAATCTTAAAACACGCCAGCAAATCCAAGAACGAGAATGAATCCTTATGTTTTGATTTAAATCCCCGGAAGAAAGAACTTTTGTCGTTAAGTAACATGTTTTCGTAAGATGGGTTACGAGCGGAAGGTTTATCATGAACGATTCTAAACGGAGGATTTTGTTTTATGAAATTAATGCATGTGCACGTTCTTTTTCAAAGACGATACGACCCGACACATTTTTCGAGAAAGTGATCGAATGTTTTTAAATGGAAGAGATAGAAATGAGAATGAAAATGTTGATGTGATGAAAGTTGAGATGTTGATGCTGTTGGAGTCCCGCCTCAGTTCCCCGGGGTGAATTGGTGGTCAAAGCCCAACGGAACTATACGGTAGTGCTGTTTGAAGTTTCTCCTCAAATTCCGCGGGTGAATTTGACAGTTAGAACTTACTCAGTACAACACATAGCAAGCGGACCTCATAAACAAACTGGTGGGGATTCAGTGATATGGGTAGCCGGGACTATGTCGTGTGTGACGCGGAGTTAGCGGACCTCATACTGCAGGAGTCAGTTTATGGGTGGCCGACCCTTCGAACGGAAAGGTTGGTGACCGTTAGAACGGGGTTGTAGAATGGGCCAATAACTTTCGAGAGATGTGAGATGTTGACATGGTTGAAATATGAAGAAGAATGCTGTTATGAGAAAATGATACGAGATACTGACACTATACTCTGGATTCTGAAATAATACGAGATACTGATTTTATTAAAGCTGCACTCTGTTATGAAAAGAAATGGGATACTGATTTTATTTAAGCTGCACTCTGATTTGATGTGATACTGATGCATTGACACGCATGAACTTACCGTTTTGATAAATGAATTTCAACTATTTACCTGCCAACTTTATTGTTCTAGAATTGCTAGTTTAAGGTTGGGGTAGGGTATGTATTGAGCGTCCTCGCTTACGGTGTTGCCCTGGCATAATACCACGATGTTGCTTCGCGACTCTGATGTATTATGCTAGATTATCACGTTGGACAGGAATACCTTTACGGAGAACACGGAGCCGGAGGAGCTGCCGGAATAGAGATCCACCAGGCGGAGGAATTTGCGGAGCCGTAGAACCCACCCAGTCTACTTTTTTGTAATCTGTGAAGGATAGACCATCTATATGTATTTTGATTATTATTATTACTGTTTAGACCGACTTTAAATTGTAATAATAATCCATAACGCTTTTCCCAAAATGCGGGGCGTTACATAAAATCTCACATTTTATGACACTCCAATCTCAACACATAAAATGTAAAAGTGATTTTATGAGATTCTCATAAAATCCTCCTAAAATCTATAGGAAAACCATTACATTTTATCAGTTGGGAAAACAACGTCATTTTATCACTGTTCCATAAAACGTTCATTTTATGAGATTTTCATTAAACGTTCATTTTAGTGTTAATAGAATACCTCATTTATCATTTAATGCTATATGGTGACTGATATTGGGCATGTGCTCCATGCTAGTTAAGAGCCAGACAAATCATAAGGTACAAACGACAATTTTTTTCTCCATTTAACTCTTGAAAGATTCTTTTTTGTTTAATCTTCTTATTGGTCCTTCACCATTTTTATACACCTATCGTTTGAGACTCCTAAAGCTATTTGGATAATTCTTTTTCACATTTTTATTTTTGACTTTTTACCTTCTCGTTGTTTGGCACAACACTTGTAGAATGCATTCCATCAAAATGAGTTTTGTTTTTCAGTTGGTAGAGAAGAGAAGCGAGAAGTAGGAAGATAGGAGCTTTTTGATTTCTCATTTTTTACTTTTCCCATTTTGATTAGGCTGCTGATAATGCCAAAACCCCTTTTGTTCATGCCAAAACTTATTTTGTTTATGCAAAAACTCTTTCATTCCTTGACTGAATTGCCCCTCATCTCTCTCTCTCTCTTTCCCCTAAACCCACCTCCATCATCCTCATCTCTCCTCTCTTCCCGTGTACCTTTTTTTCATCATGCCTCAATTGTGCACCCAATAACAACTCATTAGCATAAGGTGGTTCAGAACTTCTTGACTCCAAAAAGTTACCCTCCATACTAAACGTCAGCTCATCATCTCTCATCACCGATGTCGAATCGATTGAATCCACATCCAAATTGTAATCCCTAATTATTTCCGTAAAAAATTCGTAAATTTCCAAACTTTGAGCTAATTAAGCTTAAAACAAGGTCGGTTGTGGAATCATAGTGGTCCAAGCAATAGCTCTGTATTCTACCCCACTGAGCATCGTGTGCTCCATGCTGTACGATCTCGAATCCAATGACCGCTCAGAAGCCGGTGGTCACTATTCGGAAAGAACGCCTTCTCTTGCGAGGAGTTTGCATTCACGTGGCACAACAGAAGCAACGAATTGAGCTCGACGTCGTCGTTTCACTGCTACTCTTCATGGGGATCAATTTCATCATATAGATAATTCATCCTAAAAAACGCCACCAAAAAATGTTATAGCCATGCCGTTTCTTTGAATTTGAGTTATTTTGTATCGTCGCATCATTTGGGTAAAAAATTAGCAAGGATATGTTCCCGTCGTTTATTGTTACTTTTTGACTAAAAAGTAAGATTAAAATCCATGGAAAATGTTTTTTGCAAAAAAAAAATTGTCAAGTTGCAAAAGGGGTTCTCTCTCATAACATGTCATCCACATCCTGTTTCAATCAAATTATTGATTGCCATCACAAAATTAAACAATCTGCATGTGGTCTGAAAACCGAATTTTGCAGGTGTGTAGGAGGAAATCATGTTTCGTTTCGACATAAGAACACGGTAGAATGCTACGGTTTCTTCGCCAAGAACTGCTGCTGCTGCAGGTTCTCCAAGAACAACAGAGTCTCCAAGCAGCATAGGAGGAGGATCTCTTCCACCAGAGGTGGTGCGTGAAATTTTTTACAGAAAAAATTTGACTTGAATCTGGTCTAGTGACAATTAACAGACAGCAAAAAATTAAGCCAAATGAGAGAGATGGGGATGATAGAGGTGGGTTTAGGCGGAAGAGAGAGAGATGAGGGGCAATTCAGTCAAGGAATGAAAGAGTTTTGGCAGGAGCAAAATGAGTTTTGGCAGGAACAAAAGGGGTTTTGGCATTATCAGTAGCCTTTGATTAACAAAAAGATGTACAAAATGTATTTTGCACATATCTCCCAAATAGTACTCCTTTTGTAAAATGTATTCTGCACATATTTCTCTCAAACACTCCTATCAGATTCAAAATGGGTTTTAATCATAATCCAAAAAACTAAAAAGCCTAAAAGTTAACAATGAAAAGTTGAAAATGAGACTCCCAAACATTTCTTAAATTAAACACGCCAAAAATTATTCTACACATATCTTCTAAACACTATGCAATTCATAATACATTCTAGTCATAATCTAAAAAGCTAAAAATATGAAAAAGCAAAATTCAAAAAGTAAAGTAATGAGGCTCTCAAACAGGATCCGAGGCTCTCAAATTATGTTACATGTATAAAATAAATATCCTGTGTGTAAAATAATGTATAAAATCTGAACTGTAAAAAACACGTTCGACGATTCACATTGCACACTTCATGAGTGCCCTACTTTTTTTCTTTTTTCTTTTTTTGCAACGGAATTCATAGAACTAAAAGCAAAGAAAAATTTAGAGCAGTAGCATACATAGAAAACATATAACGGAACATAAACTAATCCCTATAGCGACCAGCTACCAGGGCATCTTCAATTACGAAGTGGCAAACAAATTGTTGGAATTCCTCCGTGACAACGAGGCCTTCTACTTGTTCGGCTCTCAATCTAGCAAGGTGGTCTGCACTTTGGTTTGCTTCAAGGTAGATATGATCAGTTTGCACGTGTTGTGTAGGAGGACTTTGGAATCCGTGATGAGAACTTGGTGGGGACTACAAGACCCCGTAATATCTGTCTGTGATTGTGTAGATCTTCTTCTTGGTTTGTTTTTTGTGATTAATTTCCTCTGGACTCTACCCATCTACAACTACTTATTTATATTTTTTTTGAAATAGGGTAGGAGTGTTTGTTGGGACTAGCTTCTTTTTGACTAGTGTGATATTAGTATTTACTTCATCCCATATCTTCTGCGCCCAAAATTCACGTGCTTCTGTGTCGAGGAATTTTGAGTCATTGGATTGTGAATTTTTTTATATATTTTAATATTTTTTGGATGATTCAACGGCTGAAAAACTTCTCGGCACAAAAGCACAAAGGTCTTTCGGCATGGAGGATCCCAGCTCGTATGTACTTACTTACCTTGTGGGGAACAAGTTGCATCCAAAATTCTATTTTTCGTTGTACAAGACCCTACCTACTCCCTCTCTAGTCTTTCCTTGTGCAGAACAAGTTGCATCTAGCCCTCTACAGCACTCGGTATTTTTACCCTGCCCATTGGCCTGCCTTTGATTGGAAAAATTATTACTCCCTCCGTTCGAATTTGTTTGTCTCTGGTTCATTTATAACTAGATAAAAAATTAATGATATTTTTAACTTTGTAAATAATTATATGTCCAATATGTATTTTGTTTGATAGATCTCAATTAGTTCTATAAGAAAATATTTTTAAAATTACATAAAACATTATAAATTATAAGATATAATAATTTGAGAAGTGACACAAACTCCTAAAATAGACTAGTAAATCTGGATATATGGAATATTTGTTCATTCAGTCCTTGAGCACCCGTCATGTGGTGCTCTAAGGACTTCCTTCAATACACATTTGTATGAATTTCATCACTAAAAATGTGTGGCAATGTGTGGCTCCCATACAAATGCAAAACGTTGTAGGCTCCTCTAGCACTACATAGCGGTGTTTCAGTTTCACCAAATAGTGTTCCAAGAGCACCGAATATTCACTCCTTTGATGGTTGCCCTGGCCATTTAATTTCACCTTCTTTTGTTTTGTTTGACCAGCGAAGATTTTTTTTTTTTTAATGGTAATAAGGATAAGTTTCTACTATGGTATTTTCGGTATTCTTAGACTACTTGATTTCAATTTTCAAATTAGTTTATACATGTGAGGGAAAATGACTTATTAATTTGACGATTTATAGTCCAAGAATATCAAAAATATTAAAAATATTTTAGTATTCCAATTAACCTAAGTTAGTAATCACGACCAACAACACGAAAAAACAAAATCATCATCCTTACGTGGATGGGAGCCAAACTACTAACACCACCAAAAATTCCCCTCAATATCTTCCAACGTCAATATAGCACTGCAAGTTTGATTCTTGTGATCTCAAAGAGAGAAAAATCTAGCACTTGATGGAGAATTGAAAAATTGTTCAAGTTTTCCTCATTTTGGGTTGTTAAAAAAAAAGGTGTACAACGTTCAAACTTCGTCAAATCTGTTTGGTCATATTGTTCGAAGAATGAAAAACAAATGCATGAGTAGATCTCATGGTTTTTTCAGAAATCTTTTCTTTCCTATCTAACATTGAATATGGTTTGTTGATTTAATATTTTGGTGATTTGGTACAATAAAAGTGGTAAATCAGTAAATCATGTTCACTGTATGAAATTTCATAGTGATTTAGTACTGTGTGATTTTATGATGCATTAATCTACCATATGTTTCACGGTTTTTTTTTTGTGGTGCATTAATCTATCATGTTTTTATGATTTTTTGTACATGCAATCTGACTTTTATCCTTGGACTACATATACCTATTTTTTACGGTGCATTAATGTATCATGTTTCTTAGTTCATTTTTTTTTACACTTGCATTTCTTTAGAAATTTATCATGTTTTCCATAGTTAATTTAGTCACAGAAATCGTGAAGTGATTTTCATGGTACATAAATCTATCATGGTAATAAACATGGTGGATTACTACAGAAGTGCTTGAAATCATGATTATTTAGGACAAAATATCATGATTATTTAGTTGCAATTTTTATTTTTTTATTTTTGAGATTTTAGGTGTGAGAAGATTAGGAGAGAATTATAAAATTAGGAAAGAGAGAGAGATTTTCCGAGAGAGAGAGAGAGATAAATTAGGAAAGATTAGGAGAGAGAAATGTTAGGAAATAAGGAGAGATAAATATTAGGAAAATTAGGAGAGAAGTATTAGGAAAATTAGGAGAGAGAAGGATATTTTGGGGTTTATTTGAATTTCGAGATGGAATCATAAAGATTCAAATCTCATAGGATGGAATTATAATGATCTTTTTTGTACATGATGCATAATTAACTCTCCCATATTACATTGTATAAAAATATTAGTTAATTTAGTTTTTTCTTATTTTGGTTTTAGTTATTTTGGTAGGGAGTCTTAATTTTAGGAATAAATAGTGTTCTAGAGTATGTGAATTTATTGATATGAATCTTCACATAAGTAAACTGTATTTTAGAACAATTGGTTTCCTAATTCTTGTTGATTTAATTAGTTTCCTATTAGTATTTGTTTGGTTAGGAGGAATAATTAGTTTTCAATTTCATTGTTTCCTTTTTCTTTGGTTCCTAGTATGTAGGATTGGGTCTATTGTAAATTGAGTTGTAAGTCTTAGGGCTACGGGTTGATTTTGATCAAAGAAAAATGAAATTATTATCAAAATTGTTTGATCATAGAAAAAAATAACATAATTGAGAGAGACAAATGAGAATTTATGTCGACGTTCAACCAAAAACGACCAACATCTAAGGGAGTCATCCATTCATGTTTCTTCTTGCAAATTAGTTTCGTAAGAGGAGGCTTCATTGCATTAGCACTACAAGCCAAATAATAAGTTTCTCATGCGAAGATCTCCAAGTGCTCTTTCCATATATTTATTCACAATGGCTACGAATAAATGACGCTAAAAACACAATTGAAAGAGACACGCAAGAATTTACGTTGTTAGCCAAAAACGACCAACATCTAATGGAGTCATCTATTCGTATTTCTTCTTGCAAATTAGTTTCATGAAAGGAGGCTTCGCTACATCAACACTATAATTAGTTTTTCATGCGAAAATCTCCAGGTGCTCTTTCTATGTACTTATTTACAATAGCTACGAATAAATGACGATGAAATCAAACAAATTTGAAAGACACACACAAGAATTAACGTAATCAAACCAAAAACAACCAACATCTAAGGGAGTCATCCGTTTTTTACTATAATTGGATCATTCATAAATTGCAAGTTTTTTTGTTGTGAAAAAAATTACTGGAAAACTATACATTAAAGCGTGTTATTTTTATTTTATTTAAAATTGCACATCTTTTCGTGATGCACTATAACTTCGGACAGAAGGTGTGATAACAAAATTGTAATCTTCCAAATCAAGTGTTTAATTAGCTTTTTAATAAAATACCGCATATTACGAAAGAAGCCAAACCCATATCACGCGGGCCACAAACTTGGCAATTCGTCATAATAAGTCTTGTACTTTTTAGTTATAATTCAGGTGTCCGGGTGTTTGGTTCTTTTACTTCTTTGCAATGGAAAATAATTGTGTGCAAGCGTGCCAGAGAGAGTTTAAATCTCCTCCCTCAGATTAACTTTGGAAAAACCAAATCTAATCAGACGATTGTGTTTTATTGGTTCAATTACCTCAATTACGAGGATTTTTTCCTTCAGAGTGAAGAAATGCAAACCAATATACTTAGAAAATCAAAGAACAACAAAGAAACAAGATACTTCGATTAATAAATCAAAGATAAATTTACTTCAAAATTGCCTTCAACTTCAAATACAAGGTATCAAGAACTTCGAACAATTGGTTGTTATAAGAACAATCAAAATCTACTTCTTAATCTACTTCGAACTAAGTCGAAATCCTAATTTTACTTTGCCAATGAACAAACCAAGCATCATTTGTTTGATAGCTGTTTGTTGAAGATTTGTCCGGGGCTCTTTTACTCTTCAATCTCTTCTATTTATAGGAGCTGCTTGTGACTTGAACTTCCCGCTCAAAGAATTTGAACTTGGCTTGCTTCGAACTCTATCTTTACACTTGGAATTGGCAGTTTCTTCCCTCCTCCACGTCTAAATTTGAATTCCAACTCAAATGATTAAGTGTCAAGGAAATAACTGCCTTGCTCAATATGCTCCATGTGTCTTAACCGTTAACTACCTCGTTTCGTACATTTACTCGTAGAGTTCATGTATTTAGCAATTAAAATCAGGACTTCGAAGTCAATTTATTATATCCATTTGACTTGTAACTGCCAATAACTGCTTTTCAAACATGAGAACTAATACGACATCGTATTAATCCATCTTTATATCAGTAATCCAGTGCATATTCATTGACACGTATTTGCCAACGTTTGGCATAAATGATTACGTGTCAATTAATTATTGGATTTATTAATTTTATATGTAAACATACCCCCCACATTAACGTCGTTATTCAAGGTATTTGAATACGTGTTAATGTGCCTTTGCCACTTCGAATTCCCGTAAACTTCTCAAGTGGAAGTTATTGGCAGTTCTTGTCACTTCCAATGAAAATTTCTGATCAGGTCTTATGTTTCCAATAAGGGATTTATAGATGATGGGTTAATCCACATGTTCTCCACTTACAGGAATTTGAATCGTTTCAAACTCAGAATTCCATCTATAAATGAACTCGATTATTGGTAAAATCAATCACCTATTCTCGTTTCAAACTTCATCTTTTCAAACCAAAATAACAATGGCTAATATTACTGTCACTCAAAATGCTTTTGAGAACATGGATCTCAATGGTTTCACTCCTGTTGAAACTGAAAATGCTGTCACACCCATTATTGGTGAAATTCGAAGAGATCGTTCTTATGTTGTGGTTCAAATGGAAGAGCAAACACCAGTTGATCTATGGAACCCTCCTATCCCTTCTACTCCAAAACCATTTCTATGGGGTTTGCCATCTGAAATAGTGGTGGTTAAAATGGATGACCCTGCTGGTTTTAAAGGTTAGAGCAAATATCGCTCATTAACTATGAGTAAGTATTTATCTCCTTTTATTAGAGATGATCCTAACATTATACTACTTGACAATCTCATTGCTTCTTGTCTCACTACTCCCTTCTTTAAAGTGTGTGAGATAGAAAGGTCTAGCTTTGCTGGTTACGGTGAACTTAATCATCAAGCCACCAAGCAATACATCTATTAATTAAATGAGGTTCGAATGCCACAATTTGGGGCAAACTTTATTGATCCTGATGATTCTCCTCTTCGAACTCTTCCCCTGAGAATCCAAACTGGTTCGAAGAGCTGAAGAATATCAAGTTTGACCCTACCATTACTCATGCTGATACTTCTTACACTCTTTATCCACAATCTGAATCTGTTAAGGCCAAGGAATTATTGGTTGCTTTTGCTTTTCTAGACATAGGGATTCTTGAAGAAGATATCCCTTACAAAAACTTCTTATGGGCTTGCGAGACCCTTCAATGTGCTATCTCTGAGCAAACTGGCTCTTTTCTTCATTCTTTTCTGAGTCAACTTCCTCTTCTTCGAATGTGGATGAAGAATAACAGTGCTACCTTTGGGTTCAACCAAGACCTTCATAATTATGAAATCACCCATGATCAAGTCATCAGGCTTCATAACAAGATAGAAAACCTGAAAGGGGACTCTTTTGAAGTGCCTACTAGTGCTTCTAAAAGGCTTCGAAAGAAGTTCAAAAGATGCATGAAGAGAAATGCTTTTAAGTTGGCCAAGTTCGAACTCAAAGCCAAGAGTTTGGTTTTAAAAATCAGGCCATTGGTTGATAAAAAAACTCAAAATAGATGAAGAGCAAAGAGTCAGAACAAAGGAGAGGGAATTCTTTTCCTTTACTTAGGCAAGGTTTCATGCTTTGGTGACTTGGAGCTTCCCTCATTATTTTCAAATTATTTCAACTCCTACTGCTGCCCCTCCACCAGTAGATGCTTAGTTCTCTTTGATGTAATAGGATTTTTCTTGTAGCATGTAATTTTCTTATGCTAATGTAATCTTGTTCTTTTAACGGTTTATTTTGTATCTTATGATGCCTTTCGAAACACCCTTAAATACTCTAAACCAGTTCAAATCTAAGATAAACAAGACATAATAAAATGTACTTCATAAATTCAAAAACCAATAAAATGGTTTGAAATATACAATAATCCCAAAATTAAATCCAAATGTTATTGGAGGATTTAATTTTAGATTTGGGTCAAAAATAATGTGTAGGCCCATTTATCCTTTAAATAACACTTGAGCCAAACCAATATATCGTTTCATCACAACGCATAAATTTAGGGCTTAGAGCGTTTTCATAGCCACTTTACTCTCAAACTTTCAAACGTTCATACTCCCTCCTTTCCTCATATTCGCGTACTCATGGCTTCCGAGAGCGATATCGCAAGGGGCACTCCTTCCTTAGTTCTTAGAAGGTTACTTACCCGGGAAGCCGTAAAATCCACATCCGGCGATGGTGCTCTTCAAAACCGTACTTTCATTGAACACCACATTGCACCCAATACCCAAATCCTTGGTCCTGTTTTTCTCAACCTTCCCTTAGATTTTACACCATGTTATCCTATTCTTGAAGAAAGTGATTTGGTAAAGGACAGATGTTTAGACTTCTCCAACTTGGTCAAGAAAAACTTTGTTTTTTGGCCGAACTACGGCGAGAAATGGGAAGACTGGACAATACGCATATCCAAAGCAAAAAAGAAAGAATTGGAAGATGTTGGTTTATCTCATATCATTTCCTCGCTAAGACATGGTATACTTCAGAACCCTTCTCTTATTCATGCCACTTTAGCTTTTTGGGACCCATCTTTTAATTGTTTTCGATTCAATTGTGGGATGATGGCTCCCACAGTCCTCGATGTGGCTTTTCTCAATGGGTTTCCTCCTCATGGACCTGTCTTTGATATCACTGCATCCATTGATGTACCTTTCTTAAGTGATATCAGACATACTGGTTCCCATGCCTCATATGGTAACTTTCTTCATGCTAAAAGAAATTTGGAGATGAAGTATCCAACAGAGAATTCTTCGCATATGTCTGGTACACTTTATGCAAAATGATTTTTTGTCATAGTGGTAAGAAAATGATGCTCGAATTTGCACCCTTGGCCTATACCCTTTCTCAAGGCAATATAATTGATCTAGCCTCATATTTTTTAGGCTACGTCTACAAGATAGGGTCTGACAATCATGCTAAACCACTCACTTTTAACTTGGAAGGCCCTCTTTGGTTTCTTCAAATATGGTTACTGGCTTATTTCCCAGACCATAAAGTTGCAGAAAGATCTCCTCTCGATGTTTATGGGGACAAATTCACAATTTTGGCTTCAACTCCCTTAGCCTTGGTTGGATATCTTCAATATTTTCACCAAATGAAAGAAGACAAAGATGACAGTGATTTCTTCCCCTATGATGATTGGGATACTGGGCCAAAATGGATAAGGAGAATGATGGAACAAAGAGGTAGTAATACTTACCGTGAAGCTTGGGCAAGTATTCTCCCTCCAAGGGAACTCAATATGGGGGCTTACATTGGAGGCTGTAGACAAGCTCATGTTGAAATCTACTGCCCTACACAACTTGCTAGGCAATTGGGAATGGTACAGGCTATTCCTTGCCCTTACCCTAGGGAGATAAACATTGATCTGTCTGCAAGAAGTAAGGTCGACAAGCATCAAATTTCACGTCTCGATGTAGAATACAGAAAACTCAGGGCAACTTTCCAACCATATAGATTTGCCAATGCAAGCTCTTCTCATCCAAAATTCTCTATATGGTGGCATAATACCATGGAGTTGTATAATAAATCTGATGCTGTCAAGACTTTTGCTAAAGATATTGGTATCATTCCTGATGATACAACCCAATCTAATTCAATATCAGATGATGGGTTTGGGAGAGGTTCGAAAGACCCACAGCAAAGAGAGCAATCAGAAGAGACACCTGAAGTATAATATTTTATCTTAGTGCCTATTGCTTTGGATGTTAAACCTCTCCAAGCTGTACCTCAGATGGTGAACAAAGCTCAAAAGCAAAGAGCTACTCCTTCTCCATCAGGTAATCATATATTTCTTATGAATTTGATCTTCGAGGCACTTTTATTTCTTACTTATGATGCCAATATGCAGAATTTATTCCCAAAAAGAGAGCCAGAAAAGAGAAAGAAACTATTCAAGCTTCTGTTCCTCCTACTTCAAATCTAGGTAACTCCTTATTCTGTAAGTCTGTAATGACCTCTGAATATTTTATAGGACTTGTTCTCACCTTTTCCTTTCCTTTTACAGCTAGTAAAAGAAAAGATTCCACAGGGCAAGAACAAAAAGCTAAACAAGATGAAGCCAAATTTACCAAGGTCTATGAGGCTTCCAAGAGGATAAGGAAAATACTGACTGAAGAACCAGAAGAAGAAGAAACAGAAAATGTTCCCATTGGCCAATTTGTGAAAGGCAACTTGCAATGCTTTAATTTTTTTTTTTTTGGGCTTTCAAACCTAATTTCATATCTACTTACTCTTGGTTCTTATTCTTCCCAGACCAAAATGAAAAATCCAAGCATGCTAAAGTTATGAAAACTGCTTCAGAGCCAGCCAAACCAGCACATGTTGAGACTCAAGAACAATCTAGTTCTTCTATTCCTGAAGCACTCCCAATTTCAAAGTCTGGTATGATTGCCAAACAAGGAGTTGCCTCTTCTTTAATTAAGAAGATTGTCGATAGAACTAAAGCTCTTAAATCTCAACCAGAAGTTATTTTTCGAAGTATGTCTCCTCCTGTTATCAGTGCTGTTGCTAGAGCTTTGGTTTCAGAGAGTGTTCAAAGAGAACATATGGAAACGCCAACACCAATTATCACAGGTACTGCTGCAGAAGTTTTGAGCAAAGATGCTGTGCAAGAGCAAGCTTCTTCCATTAAAGAAGTATTCAAACAAGACACTCTTGATCAACCTACAGTTCAAATTAAAGAAACCATCTTTGAGAATCCTCAAGATATTAGAACTGATAACATTGCTGAAGCTAATCTTTCTGTCCCAGTTGGCTCTGAGCTTCCTGTTTCCAAGGATGACAGAAGTTTATTTCCTGAGATTGTGCCAAGTACTGTTGTTGCCAAAACCATTGAGCACATTGCAATGGTTACTAAACAGGCAACTTTCGAGCAGTCATTAGGAAATGACACTCTTGGGGAGCAAATTCCATTGGAACAAATCCATTCAGTTGAGGTATTGTACTCCTTTCTTGTTTATACCTTTGATTATCATGTTCCTAGTCAATGGCCTAATTACCTGTATCTTTCTCCTAACAGGAAACCAGTGCTTCTATTGGTGGCCTTTCTCCTTTGGAGCAATTTAAGTTGAGAGTTAGTAATTTCTGTCAAAGAATTACAAATCCAAGACCTCCAACTCCTTCTCCAGAATCTCCTATTATCCAACTCAAAGCTTGATGCAGTTCATCTCCTTTCGAGTTGGCTAAGCCTACTTGTACTCCAGAAGAGGTTCAGGAGTTGAGGGAAATTCTTCAACAATTCTCAAAGTTGGATTTCGAAGTATTAGCTAAAGGGGATCTCAAGACACGTCTTTTAACCTGCTGTCAAGTTGCTTGGGCAACGAAACCTGCTTCTCAAGATTTACATAATCAACTCTTGACTAGGGTTTCTGAATTTCAAATGAAAGCCCACCAGCTCTGTGAAGTTCAAGACAGGCACTTCAAAAGACAAAGTTTGAAAGCAGCACTGTCAAGTGTAGATGATGAGGCCCAGAGTGTGATTTCTTCTTATGATCAGGATGCTATTAAGCTACATTAGTTGAAGGAAGAAAAAGCTTGTTTAGAAGAAGCCTTACTTAAGGTTAAAGGAAAGATTGCTCAAACCATTTCTAACACACATGCTTCTATAAATAAAGCTTCTTCAACAGTAGCAATTATGAAAGACCTTGAAGATCAACTGCAATGAACTACTGATCAAGAAGAAATTTATGAATTTGTTGTAATAAAGGTGCTCAAGTGTTGAGTGAACTGAAAGATACAATTGTACAGTTTTTAAGTAATGAATGAAATGTTTGTGTTATTTTCAAATTCATAGCTGTTTGAACTGCTTGAAATGTTGATCTCATCACTTGAATTATGAGCTTCAACCATTAGTTATTGTTTGCTTTTATGATTTATCTTGAACAGCACAAGCAAATAAAAGACAAACTACTTTTAGTTTTATCTTTTACTAATGGATTCCCAAATAGTTGGGACATAAGCCTTTAAATATCTCCCATTAATTTTTCTTCTATGGACATAACCATTTAAATCTCTCAAGTGATATCCTCCTCTCTTGAGCACTCTATGTACTTGGAAAGGCCCTTCCCAATTTGGTGCCCATTTTCCAAGTCCTTGTTTTCTCTCTTTGATAGGCAACACTACTTTCCATACTAAATCTCCTATATCAAAGCTTCAAACAACCACTTTCTTATTATAACTTCTAGCTAGTCTTGATTTTTGTAGCAAGATTTGATTCAAAGCCTTAATTCTTACTTCATCTATCTCTTTGAGCTCCATATGCATTGCTTGATAGTATGCTCCAATGTCTAAATCGTTTTGAGAAGCAATTCTTTGTGATCTCACCATAATTTTCATTGGTAAAACAGCATCATGCTCATAGGTTAAAGCAAAAGGAGTAGTCCCTGTGCTGATCCTTTTGGTGGTTCGATATGCCCATAATACATTTGAAAGCATACTTGGTCATTCTTCTGGATTTTTATCAACAATTCTTTGAATACCTCTCTTGATGATTTTATTGGTTGATTCTGCTTGGCCATTTGATTGAGCATAATAAGGTGTTGAATTGATTAATGAAACTCCATGAGTTGCTGCAAAAGTTTTTACTGCTCTGCCTTCAAAAATAGATCCATTATCCATTGTTATGGTCTCTGGAGATCCAAACCTATAGATGATATTCTTAATGAATTCAATTACTTGTTCTTGAGACACACTTTCAAAAGCTTGAGCCTCCACCCATTTGGTAAAGTAATCAGTGGCAACTAAAATAAATTTATCTCCACTTCTAGAAGCAGGATAAATCATGTCAATCATTAGGGATGGCAATTTCCCCAAATCCGATGGATACCCGCCCCATCCCCGGCTATTTGGAGGAGGATATTATTTGATTTTTCATCCAATAGGAGCGGGTATGGTAGAACTTAAAGAATCCCCGGTTGAAAATGGAGCGGGTATGATTTTGTGATACCCGTCTCCGAATACTCGTACCCGCCCCGTTTCAAATTGTATACATATTTTTTATGACTATTGTATGTATATATGTCGGCATATAGTAGTATATAAATATATATGTATGTGTATATATATAAGTATGCACATTGGTATAATTTATGTATATTGTTCCGAATTAAAACTATATATGGTCAAGTGTTAAAAAAAGTTTAATAGTGGTAGTTTTTAAAAATTGTATATAATCTTGGTAGACTATTATTTCTTCGCCACTTTCTATTCTATTTTGTTTTAAATGGTTGTTTTTGTTGGTATAGGACACATAAATTAAATCTTATCCTCTCTCCTTTTTTTTTTCCCAATTAGTTTGGATATGGATTTACCCGAATATACCCGATCCCCAATGGGAGGCGGGTATGGTGGATTGTCCACTATCCCTTTTGGGTATGGAGGTGGGGATGGGGAAGAACTTCCCAATTGGGGATAGGAGGTAGAATAGGGTCCTCCGATCCATACCCTACCCGTTGCCATCCCTATCAATCATGTCCATTGCCCAACCTCTAAATGGCCAAGGTTTAATTACATATTGCAATTCAGTGACAGATAGTCGTTTGAGAGGTCCTGTCCTTTGACAAGCTTGACAACCTTTTGCATAATCAATACAATCCTTAAGGATAGTAGGCCAATAGTATTCATACTGTAATGCCCCTTGTAGACTACTGGCCCAGTACCTTGATTTGATCCACTAGCCACACCACATGGCCCAAAATGCTTAAGCCCAAGGTACTAGTAGTAGCCCACATGGTTTGTTATATACCCAAGACCACTCATGTAAACAACCAATGTGGGACTAAACACCATCTACCCCTAAACCTGAGGTATTACAATCTTCCCACCTTAGGTATGCAACGTCCTTGTTGTGTAGTCCCAGCAACCTCCCCTGGTGTCCATGGTGGCAGAGCGCATCCTACCCATCACTTGGACCAGGGCAAGGCTCTAATACCATTTGTAATGCCCCATGTAGACCACTGGCTCAATACCCTGATTTAATCCATTAGCCACACCACATGGCCAAAATGCTTAAGCCCAAGGTACTAGTAGTAGCCCACATGGTTTGTTATATACCCAAGACCACTCATGTAACCAACCAATGTGGGACTAAACACCATCTACCCCTAAACCTAGGGTATTACATATACGTTCGAATCAACCATCTCATTTTGATACCTGCTTGATGAGCTCCACAAATACCTTCATGAACCTCTGCCATAACTTTAAAGGCATCAACCTTATTCAAACACTTAAGCAAAAGGTCATCTGCTCCTCTTTTGAACAGTTCTCCATTATACATAATGTAGTTAACAGATCTTAGTCTTGTTGCTCTATCTGTTTTGGCATCAGGTTTTGTCAAATAATCAATCAATGTTTGTCTCCAGTCAATTGGACTAGAAGAAATAGTGATTTCACATAATTTGAAATTAATATTTCTATCCTTAAGCATTGGTAAGGATTTCCTTAAAGTCAACTGATAAAACTCTCTACTTTCATCAATAATATACTTAAATCCTGATACTTTTTTAGCCACTGCATCTACCTCTCCATTAAAAAATCTTGGAACATAAGTAAATGTGATCATATGAAATTGCTTAATCAACAACTTTATATATTGATGGTAAGGCTTTAAACTAGGGCTATGGCAACTGAATTCTCCATTCATTTGATTTATGACCAATTGAGAGTCTCCAAATACTTCAACTATGTCCACTTCCAAAGTTAGCGGAAGTTCTAAACCCATAATCAAAGCTTCATATTCCGCTTGATTGTTTGTACATTCCCCTTCATTTAATTGAAATCCAAATTTGGTTTTCAAACTTTGAGGAGACTCCAACACAATTCCAATTCCAATTCCAATTCCAGCCATTTGGGATGTTTTCGAACCATCAAACCACATTTTTCATGGCTTAATTGTTATTGTATCAACATCTGCTATCCCTGGAACTTCAATCCCATTTGGATGATCAGCCAAAAAGTTAGCTAATGCTTGACCCTTGATTGATTTTTGAGGAACATACTCAAGTTTAAATTCAATTAAAGAAACAATCTATTTTCCAATTCTGCCACTAAGTACAAATTGAGATAACATATACTTCATAACATCAGTCTGGGAAATTACATAAGTTGCTCTAGGCATCATACAGTATCTGAATTTCTTCGAAGCAAAGAACAAAGTTAAACACAACTTTTCTACTGTAGAATACCACTTTCACAGTTAATTAAAACCTACTAAGATACTAATAGATAGCTTGCTCCTTACCTTCGTCATTGTCTTGAGCTAATAAAACTCCTATTGAGTCATAATTTGCTGCTAATTACAACTTAACAGGCTTCCTTCTCTCAGGTGGAACTAGAACTGGAGGATTGATTAAGTACTCCTTGATGGCCTTGAAAGCATCATCGTGCTCCATTGTCCACTCGAAGTCCTCTCCATCCTTCAATTTCAACAAAGAAGAAAAGTTTTTAGTTTTCCCTGCAGTATTAGATATAAATCTTCGAAGAAAATTCAACTGACCAAGAAATTTTTGTAATTCTTTCTTGGTCGCCTCAATAATGGCTTTAGCTTTATTTTTATCAACTTGAATACCTTTGGTGTGGACTAGATATCCCAAAAAAATTTCTGCCATCACTCCAAAAGCACATTTAGCAAGATTCAACTTTAGTTGATAATGCTTCATCTTTAAAAAGGCTATTTTCAAATGTTTTATATGATCATCAATGGATTCTGATTTCACAATGATGTCATCAATATAACATTCTAAAACCCTCCCAATTATTTCATGAAAAGTAGTGTTCATTGCTCTCTGATAGGTAGCACCTGCATTGTTTAGCCCAAATGGCATTTTGATCCACTCAAAGGTCCCAAGATTGCCAGGGGCTCTAAATGCAGTCTTATGAACATCTTCTTCAGCTATACAAATCTGATTATACCCTGAATGACCATCCATAATGGACATGATTCTATGGCTTGCAGAACTATCTACAAGCATGTCTACTATAGGCATTGGGTATTCATCTTTAGAAGTTGCAGTATTTAGATGTCTAAAATCAATGCAAATTCTAATTTTCTCATTTTTCTTGATAACAGGAACAATATTTGATAGCCATTTTACATATCTTGTTGTTCGAATGAAACTAGCATTTAAAAGATTTTGAATTTCCTTTTTAACCAATAAAATGATTTCAGGAGACATCTTCCTTGGAAGTTGTTTAAAAGGTTTGCAATTGGCTTTAATGGGCAATCTATGCTCAGCTAAATCTCTACTCAAACCTATCTACTCTTTATAACTCCAAGCAAAGCATTCTTTATTCTCTTTAAGCACTGCAATGAATTTGGCCTTTGAAATAGCATCAAGCTCCTTATTGATATACACAGTGTTTGGAATAATTCCATCTCCCAATTCTACTTCTTCTAAAGGATCTTGGGAATCCATATGGCCTATAAAGGCTTCTTCGAACATACTTGGCCTCAACCCCCAGTCAAATTTCTCAGCAAAGGATTCTTGCTGATCATTTGATTCTTGTAACTTCTGCTCTATTTCTAGGGCCGTAAACTTAACTAAAGCCAAAGAGTTGGCTTCTTCGAACTCTATCTTGGATTCACATCCAAGCAACCTCATCTGGTGGGTTGTCTAATTCATAATCAACTGCTTGTTTAAGCTTTGATTTTAACTCTGCCAATTCTCCGATTTCTAACACACTAGATGGAGGGGGTGACAGGTTGTGCTATTTCACTTAAAGGAACGATCTCAGGTTTACACATTTTAGCCTCTGCACAATTTGCTGAAGTACTGAATGGGTGTGAATCTACTTTTACTTCTTCAACCCCCACTCCCTTTCCATTTTCATACTTCACAATCATTAGGGCTTGATGCATTGAAGAAGGGATACAACCATTGACATGGAGCCAATCTCTTCCAAGTAAAGCATTATATTTACTTGTAAAAGTATCTACCATAAAGAAAGCTATATCAATTTCCACTTGGCCAACTTTTAAGCGTATAGAAACAATTCCTTTAGGGCTTTTACTTTCACTAGTAAACCTAACAATGGATGTACTTGTTGGGATCAATCGAACCTTCTCTTTACCCAATTTCTTCAAAGTCCTGCATGGCAAAATGTTCACTACTGCACCATTATCAACCAGAACCCTGTTTAACACAATTCCATCAAATGAAGCAGAAATATATAAAGGCTTCAAATGATGTCTCATATCACTTAATGGTGGTCTAAAAGGATAAGAAATGTCAGCACAATTCAAATCCACAATCAGGGGAAACTCAGGGTCTTAATCTATTTCTGGAACAAAAACTACTCTCTCTTTGGAGACAACTTCTGGTTCCTTCATCGCATTAGCCATGACAAAGAACTCATCTTCTTCTTCCTTCTTTTGAATCTTTGAGATGATTGCTCCCCATCCATCATTCCAACCATTGTCATAGGATAGATCATACTCATCATCACTTTATACATCAATGATCTCCACAGGGGCAACCTCTGGTTGTAAAGCCCTTCGAACTGGTGAACAGTCTGGACCAAAGGGTCTAAAATTCATGAATGATGGAGAAACCATATTGATTTGAACTTCAGGCAAAGTTCCAAATTGAATAGTTCTTTCTTCTAGCGATTGTTGCTCTGATTCATTTTCTCCCATATCAACCTTATCCATATATCCCATTGCAGAGGTTTCCATAGGAAAAAATTTTTCAATAGGAGAGAAACTTGTTCCCCCACCTTCTTCCTGTTCCACTATCATGGCTTCCAATAAACCAGATTGATAGCTTGCCAATGAATGAGGAGAAACTGACTACTCTCATGCATTTCATTGTCCATTCTTGCAGCCAAACACTCCAATGTCTCTTTTTCAGATTGTGTAAACCCTTTTTTAAGAGAATCCTCTAAATCTTCTCTTTGGAATCTGTTAAACCTTGGATTGAACTTATTACTCCCATTAGAATTCTCTTTTAAGGCATATTCTTCCATTTGGAAACTAGTGTATCTCCTCTGCAATTTCCTCTTTTGGGTTCTTGTCAACATAGACACCATTTGAGGTATCTTGGTCTTTGGATCTCTAATTACAACCCATTGACTAACAGGCGTATTCGGAGGTTTGATCATTTTATTTCCAAACTTGGAAGGAGCTTTGTGCCTTGGAAGAGTTCTGGTTTAAATTTCTTCAAAAACCAATCAAGAACTCTTTTTACCAAGGTAAACTGTTCCTTTTGAACTTCATTTTCTTGATCCATTGGAGCCTTTCCAATGTTAACCTTCTTCAAAGGAGGATACTCTCTCTCCGAAGTTGGTGGAACTAGACTAGAATGCACATTTCTTTTGGAAACCAGCCAAGACTTCTCATTTTTTCCATGACTTGGACTTACCCAGGGTTTTCTTTTATTATTCTGATCCAAAGCTTTTCTTTCCATCCTTTTTGGAAAGAAATCAACCCCCTGTCTATCCAGGTCTTTGAAAATCAAATAATTGGCTCTGCATTCCATACACAAGCATTCTAAAAAAGATGCTTCAAGCATAGGAAGATGAGATTGCTTAAAGCCTTTTTGAGAAAAGCTTTCTGATACATAATTTTGTCTGTGAGTTTTTCCAACATCACTTCGAAGTTGACCAATCTTTGGTCTTCCTCTTCCAAACTGTACAGAATTCACCCAACATGAACATGCCTGTTTTGCCAAATTTCTCGAACTGTCTTGGCCAAAGAGGTTGGCACATTGGTATTGCCATTAACTTCCTCAATCTTTGGACATGGATCTAAGTCTATACCCATGGGCTTTTCTGGAAACACGATCCTTCCTTTCTTAATTTGCTCTTGAATCCTGTCACGAAAAACATTACAATTCTTAGTTGAATGAGTCCAAAAAGCATGCCATTTGCAATATTTTTTTCCTTGTATATCTTCCAATGTTGGAAATTTAACATTTTCAGGGAGTTTGATAAACTTTTTTCTTTAACAGATAATCAAAGATTTCATCAGCCTTAGAAACATCAAATGAATATATTTTACTGACTGCTTTCTTGTTAGTCCTTGATGCTATAGAAGAATCCTTTCGTACTAAATTTTCACATACACAAGGATCATGTTCAATAAGTTCAGCAGCATCAATTTCATAAATAGGATCTCTATAATATGTTGAATAAGAAGAATTATTCCTATCAATATCTTCTTCTAGCAAAGATTCATATCTTAACACTTTATAAGTTAAATCAACCAGATCTTTAAATTCAGTAGAATCGAACTTCTTTCTGAGTTCTCTACTTAACCCATCTTATGCTATTCTAACAAATTCAACTTCTGGCAGTTGTAATTTGCTTTTGCTTCTAGCCCTTTTAAACCTAGCTATGAATTGAGCAGCCTTTTCATCAGGCTTTTGTTTCAATCTTGCTAAATCAACCATGGTGACTTCAGGTTCAGTTTGGTAAAACTGAGCATGGAATATTTCTTCCATCTTTTGCCAATTTGGAACCGACTCTGGTGTCAAGTTAGAATACCATTCGAAGGCTGTTCCTGTCAAAGAATTAGGAAATAATTTCAACTTAACGAACCCATTATTGCTTAACTCCTTACATTGAGCAATAAATCTAGCAATATGTTCAGTTGTTGATTGTTTTCCATCCCCATGGAATAAAGTAAAAGCTGGAATCTTAAACCCCCTAGGGACTTCGAACTGCCTATCTATCCATTCTGGATAAGGTTTTTTTTGTATATTTGAGTTTGTACCCCCCGGTTTAGAGGGCCATAAACTTCCTGCATAAGGCCTAGTATTTCATCTCAAAGGGCAAGATTTCCTCCTAGAAGAACTCTTGGGTTGACAGGTGGTTCCCAATTAACATTCTAGGCATGTGGTCCTCCGAAAATCTCTCATAAGGATCATCAAAAGGTCTAGGCTGTTTAAAAATTCCTTCTTGTCTCCCAAAAGGTTCATAAAGATGGTTCGAATGTACCCTACCCATCTCTGGCACTCCTGGATATTTGGGAATTCCATTTTCTGGATTAGGCTTCCTTAAACTAACCCTATCAGGAAAATGATTTCCTGGGGTAAAATTATATTCATCGAACCCATAATCATCATTTTTAAAGCCCTTATCCCCATTAAAACCATCAAAATTAGGTTCGAATGAGATATTAGTAGTTTGCTTAAATGATTTCTTAGGCTTAGGATCATAAGTCTTTGCAGGTTCATACCAAGATTCTAGTATGTCATCTACATTTATGGGCTCTTTTCCAGGCCTTGACTTATATTTGCTTGTACTAGTCTCTCCCTTATCTTTCTCAAGTGAAGGTAAAGGCTCATCCCTAAGCCCTGATTGTTCTTCTAATTTTTTCAACATAATTTTCTGGGTTTGAGCCAATTCTTTAAATGTAGCAATTATTTCAGCAAACTGGCTAGATGACACATTTCCTCCAATTTCTGGATTCTTTGGGTCATCAACATGTTTAGTTTTGTTACTCCTAGTGTTCATTCGAGAAGTCTGGCCAATTCTCATATTTGGATCTTGACCAGTACGAGTTTCTAGACCTGTTTGTAGGCCTTCAACTTGTTCGTTCCCTCTAGGATTAACATTATTCTCATCCTCTGGCGTTTGACCAATCTGAGAATCATCTGCTTGTTGCCTAAGTTTTGGAGCCATTCAACACTTTCAGGTGTCCACCGGGCGTGCCAAAAAATGTGTTTGGTTCTTTTACTTCTTTGCAATGGAAAATAATTGTGTGCGAGCGTGCCAGAGAGAGTTTAAATCTCCTCCCTCAGATTAACTTTGGAAAAACCAAATCTAATCAGGTGATTGTGTTTTATTGGTACAATTACCTCAATTAAGAGGATTTTTTCCTTCAAAGTGAAGAAATGCAAACCAATATACTTAGGAAATCAAAGAACAACAAAGAAACAAGATACTTTGATTAATAAATCAAAGATAAACTTACTTCGAAATTGCCTTCAACTTCAAATACAAGGTATCAAGAACTTCGAACAATTGATTGCTATAAGAACAATCGAAATCTACTTCCTAATCTACTTCGAACTGAGTCGAAATCCTAATTCTACTTTGCCAATGAACAAACCAAGCATCATTTGTTTGATAGCTGTTTGTTGAAGATTTGTTCGGGGCTCTTTTACTCTTCAATCTCTTCTATTTATAGGAGCTGCTTGTGACTTGAACTTCCCGCTCAAAGAATTTAAACTTGGCTTGCTTCAAACTCTATCTTTACACTTGGAATTGGCAGTTTCTTCCCTCCTCCACGTCTGAATTTGAATTCCAACTCAAATGATTAAGTGTCAAGGAAATAACTGTCTTGCCCAATATGCTCCACGTGTCTTAACCGTTAACTACCTCGTTTTGTACGTTTACACGTGGAGTTTATGTATTTAGCAATTGAAATCAGGGCTTCGAAGTCAATTTATTATATCCATTTGGCTTGTAACTGCCAATAACTGTTTTTCAAACATGAGAACTAATAACACACCATATTAATCCATTTTATATCAGTAATCCAATGCATATTCATTGACACATATTTGCCAACGTTTGGCATAAATGATTATGTGTCAATTAATTATTGGATTTATTAATTTTATATGTAAACACCGGGCCAACTAAGACACACACATTGACTACTTCTAGGGGACCAATAATCTTTGTACTTATACAGTTGCATATTTATATGAGCCGTATATATTTTACCTTTGGTTTCTTTGCTCGAATTTGCAGGGGTCAATCTCATAGATTTTTTTACAAAATAAACCTACAGAACTAGTACATACAATCAAAGAGAATATTTGTAAAAAAAAGTCTTCTATACCTACGCATATGTCTCACTAGCCTTTTGAGGATGAGACCCAACATATGTGGCGGTAAACAAACTCCTTTGCTAGCCTGTCACATTCAAGCATACAAGTATTTGCGATGCAAGCAAGACCAAAAAGCAAGCAACTGAGTTACTAAGTTGGAGATAAGGAACAACCAAAGTAAAAGGCAACGGCAACTCAATGTAAGCAACAAATAAATGCACTAGACTTGCACAAGTGTATCCATTTCATTGATCAACTCAAATATTACAAGAATTGAACTAGTTACAAAGTAGACGGGGGCTACTAAGTTCACAAGCTTAAGGATCAAGACGAATAGACATTTTCCCATGTGGAAAGAAGAAATATGAGGGTATAGCTGAAGGATCATAATGAAACTATAAGGACTAAAAGTGTAATAAAACACTATTTACAACACTTACACGACTCAAACGCCAACACTACAAGGACTAGCCTTGAAGTTGCTTGTTGGTGCATGGCATGGAAGCTAACTTGAACGACGACAGCTCCAACGCCATGCATTACTCAATAGGAAGGAACAATGTTTGAATCACGATGGATCATGGGTAGACCTGACAACATGGCAGGGACACTAGTTGTTAATTCAATCCGATATTTCGTTTGATCTAAAAGTTCAATCCAATATTTTGTTTGATCTGAATCAGTTAAGTGATGGATTCTTTAGACTTGTCTGCTTAATTTTTTAGGTTATTGATTGAATACCCATTTTGTTAGGATGCGGAAAAACTTGGCTTTGGATTTAATTCGACTTGAATCTGGTCCAATGGTAGGCTTATACAACCAATATCAATTATCAATTAACCCTAAAAGTGGTAGATGAGTTAGTAATGACTCCTCCTAAAGAAGAAAAGATATTGGGTTCAACTCTTCTTAATTTCTCCCAGTCTATGTATGTGGCGGGACGTACAAAGACCATGTGATTAATCGAAGTGTGTGTAAGCTATCCTGGACCACCCAGTTATCACAAAAAAATATACTATCAATTATCAATTGTTTTAACGTGGGAACTTTTTTCGGACAAGAGAGACCCCACGGTATTTGACCAAACTAAGACCACTTCATATAGTAGCATCCAACCATCAAAAAAGCAACCAAAAATGGTGAATGACTAGGATTTCTAATGATCTTTGCTACCGATATGGACGCTGCACGCTTCCTTTACGGCTTTACTCAATTCCAATTATTCCATTGCACATGATATTGTAGCTCTTTCTTTCTTTTGTTTGTCGACAATACACATTTGACATGATTAGTCAAAAACAGCAGGGTAGATTTTATTGGTTCGACCACTTATTAAAAAAAAAAAAAAAAAGTCTTTTTTTTTTTTTGTTTTTTTTTCTCTCAGGAATCTAGCCATCTTTCGAGCATCAAAATCTCGGGATAACAATCCCACCACCTGTTAGTTTGACTAAAATCGGGGCAAAGTCACGAATGAATTGGTCACACGAGAGCTGATGCACTCAAGAAGTTCTGAATTTGCAAGGGTGGAGCTGTATTGGGACGGGAGGAGGACCCCACACATTTTTTAAAATATAGTTTGAGATACAAGTTCAAATTTTTTTGGTATAAATTTGTATATTAGTATATTTTAAGTTATGATTTGATCTAGCTTAAATAATTTTACACCACAGTGTGAAAAAAATTGTGAATTACTGTGGTTGTGTTTGGTTAGATAGTTTAGTTTAGTTTTGATGATATCAACAGGTGTAATGAGTAGAGAGAGATAGAGAGAGAAATGAGACAAATGATGATGCCGTCAAAACTAAAAAACTAAACTGAGAAACGAACAGGGCCTGTATTTTCGTAGACAAGTTTTTTTGTAGGATTTATACCCACAATCCCTCTAATTGTAGTTGCAAAGGGCCCGCAATTTTGTGGGCCTTCATGAGCAATTTTACAAGGAAAATTCTACCGTCACTTCAATGGCGGACGATAAAAGAGCTTTTTGACTAGTAAGAGTGCTTGCACTCTTAACGGTCAAAGTATATTCATACAAATAAAAGAGTATTTTTATCGTCCGTCTAGTAAACCGAAAATAGAAAGACTGATTTTATAATCTTAATAGATCCACTGTATGGTTTTAGGTATAATTATTGGTCTATCAGGCAGAAAGTAGTCAAATTTAATGACCTTCCACTTGATGTATCATCGGATAATGAAGGGTACCTAAAGGCAGGGGGAGGGTTTGCTTTCTCCGGTTCTGTCAAATACTTGATCCTCACGCCTGGCGTGTTGTATATCTTTGTATCGAGATCTATCATATCACCAGTGTGTGATCTGTGTGAGTTTTCAGCAGCAGCCAGCGGAGAAAAAATAAGTGAGGTTTTTTTTTTTTAACAATGATACATGTACAACAAAAATCTCTAACACATTCATACGGTGTGTGAAACCCATACACACTTGAATGTGATGTGTGTATGGGCTCCACACACACCATGCGAGTGTGTTGGAGACTTATTAGAATTGGTTGGTGTACATTTATCATTCTTGTTTTTTTTTTTCCTCCCCAGAGCATCAGAAGTGTCCGAGTAAGCTTCTACGCAGGTTGACTGAAAGGGTAGCTTCCCAACATTTGTTAAAAGTGCCAAATGGCTAAAAGTGTTAAAAATAGTTCATGAATTTGCGGAGAATGCCCTGTCTCGAATCCGATTTTATGGCGTTTAGCACTTTTAGAAAATGGGAAACTACCCCTTAGTCTCCTCTCTGGTCCGTTTAAAGATATGTCATCCATGCTGGGACTAGAAAATTCACGAATAAATTATACTCCCTCAATTCCTTTTTAACTGTGTAACTTCGCAATTTCAACTTATTACAAAATAGGAAATGAATCAACTTTTACCCACTAACTTTTCAACGTAACACTAATTTAAGAATAATTTAAATAAAATACACTACTATTTTTAAGGAACGGAGTGAGTGCGTTCTTTGGGCTAGCACAATCTACACATGCATACCCCGAGTGCTTGCTATTACTACTTCAGCACTCACAAGTACTACGATTACTCTCTCTCTCTAGATATATAGACATAGAGATCATAGGTAGGTGGGGAGGGGGCTAAGCTGATGTCGTATAAGCCACGCAAAAGTCCTGTTTTTTATACTGGAAAGGGAATGAATTCCTGTGACTCCAGCGTGAAAATTACAGAAACAGCGGCAACCCCCACACGGTATCAGAGATTCTAAATTTAACTGAGTACTGAAGTTGCTACAAATTAAGAAAGTGAACAGTCACTTTTTCATGTTCTTTTTGGTGCAATATATTCTTTGGATACTGCTACATCGAATCCCACACACTGCATGGGTTCTTGTACACGAGCCAATCCTTTAACCATAAGGGTGGCGGTTCCGTTAACACTTATTTTGACACACATTTTAACATTTCACATTTTTGAGTCCCCTTGCGAAATTCTGAACCATTGATCTTGTTTAAATGAGGAAAATAGGGGGCCCTGCAAAAAATTAATTCAATCGGATATTGGTAAGAGATTTATTAAAACAATTTTGTAAACACCATTTCCTGTTATAGTTTCTGCAAAACTGTTTGGATCAAGTATTTACCGATATTTGATTGAGCTAATTTTTTGCAGGGCCCCCTATTTTACTCATTTAAACAAGATCCACAGTTTGGAACATCACATTGAGATCCAGAAAAAAAAAAAAAAAAAAGTGTCAAAATGTGTGTCAAAATAAGTGTTAGCGGAACCACCCCTTAACTATATATCTAGTTTTATGAATACAAATCACCAATAGAGATGATTAAAACTGAGTTTTCACCGTAGTATTTTCGATATTTTTGATATTTTCAACGTTATTTTTGGTATCTTTTTGCGAGTCATTTCCTTACACACATCACAAAAAACATTAGTACTACTCCCTCTATCCTTTTTTAAGTGATTCATATGGGAATACGTGTAATTTCAAATCCCTATAAAACATTTCTTTATATAATTTTTTAATTTGTTTTATACCAAATTAAAGTGTTCATTAAGTACTTTAATTTGGTGGCAAAAAAAAAATTGAAAACGTTATACGAAAGTACATTTTTAAACGTCTGCAAAAATACACATTTTCCAAGTGGATCACTTAAAAATGGACGGAGGGAGTATTTATAAAAAACAACTCAATATTTTTAACTCCAATGAACAGATGGTGAAAGCTCAGCTTGATGTATATTTTGTCAATCAATGGTTCATTGGATTTGGATGCGTCCAACCTAATGGACGTATATGCCTCGGAAATTAGGAAATGGTAGAAAATGTCCCTTTCAAAAGTTGCGCGTCACATGGTCTAGCGTGCTCATATTCTGGCCAAATATGCTTTGGACTCTTTTGTTTCACACCCGGACAACGGTGTTGAAATCTCCTTTCAGCCTCCCTAATGTTGATTATATCTGTTATTTGCTTTATGTGTAGTGTCTTTGGGATTTGTTTGCAGTTTTATGTATCTGATATGTTGTATGTACTCTGTGCTTTATCTAATGCAATCCTTCATATTTCGCCAAAAAAAAAAAAAATGCAAAGTATTCATAAAAATTAACCAGATTAAATTAAATCTGAGCCACTGATTTCAATTTCTGGGCAAGCTTTTGGATAAGTTTTATATTTAAATTAAATTTTCTTTGCTATTGTCAGCGCTGGGTTACTCGTTTGAAATTAAAATAATTGTTTCCAACAAAATTTGCACCAAATTATTATAGCCCAACAAAATAAAACAAGCCTAGCCCAATTATGAGAGCCCATATAAAATAAACATGTAAGGATAATGGTTGCCTGACATTAGAGGTTCAATGTGGAAACACTAAAAAATTGAAGGGAATTAGACGACTTTTTTGCATACAGCCTTTCATAAAAAATATGCTATGTATTATTGTCCGCGCTAGATGAAAATTCTGGAGCCGCCCGTAAACTCGGCCCTCCGGGATTCTCTATCCTGGCTCCACCACTGTATGTAGCACTGCTGTTTCAAAGTAATTTTTGCTTGGGAAATGATTTTCACACCCACTATTTACTTTATTCACCTTAAAATTACCAAATTATCCTTACATCGAGAGTCACTTTTCCATATGAAGGGTAATTTGATATTTTCAAATGAATAAAGACAAAAAAAAAAAAAAAGTGTTTGGAGATAAAAGTTGACCGTGAAAATCATTTTCCTCTTTGCGTTCTCCTTTTGTTATTGCTATAATTTTTGTTCCATTCAATGCGTACATATGTCTCTTTCGTGAATAAATAGTAACCTAATGGAAGGCTAAAATAGTGAATTCACATGAGCACATAAGCACTTCGTGTATAAAAAGGAGAGCGTGAAAATTACATTCTTTATTCGCAGTTTAAATATGTAAAGCATATTTGATATTCTCTCCGCTTGAAATTGTTGGTCATTCTTTTTCTTTTTTGGATGTCTAAAACACAATGTTCACTTTGAAAAATTTAACATAAAAAGTTTGCAACATTACTCTTTTACCCTTTCTTTTTACATTTAAGCGTCATATTAATAAAGCATTAAATAAGTGAAAAATGAGAAAGTTAATACCAATTACTAATGTCCCGTCATTCTCTCCATAAAAACTCGCTTCTCTAAAAAGGACAAATAAATTGGGACGGAGATATACGTATATAACTTGGGCACATTGGAGGCAATGAGTGAGGCCTTTCGTAATTCTTTACATTTGCATGTGGCTTATAATTTTCTCACCATTCTTATACTGTAAATCTATGGTAATTGATTTTCACGCGCCTTTTTTATTACTCTCTTTTTGTAAATTCAGAAAATTAACCCTTCATTTGTATTACTTTTTCACGCTTGGAAGGACAATCTTGTAAATCCACATCACAAGAAGACAAAAAAAAAGTGTAGTTATAAAATCACTACCGTAAATCAAAGTTTTCACAAAAAAAAAAAAAGTAAAGGCAAATGCTGTCATTGAATGGAGGAAATTCTATATGAACATGCGGACAGTTGATGTTGCATGGACATTGGACAATGCTTTCCTCCCACTAAAGGTTACTATACAATCAAATTTATTTGTTAGAAACTATTAAAAGTAAAACATATTTATTATGAATACACTTGTGTGAGTACCAATGGGATGTATCCATACATTTTGGAATTGGAAAAAATTCGTAAAAATAAAAAATAATAATATTGGGCGTCTTGGATGATAATGATAAATAGGGAAATGTTAGCGACACATTATTCTTGTAGAGAAAATTAGCATAAATTAAAATGTTGCAAGAATACAGCTTTCCAATGAAATTTCTATTTGGATGGACTCAATTCAATAAAGGGAAATGCTTTTCACACACCCCATTTTTTTTTATAATTGCGGTATATGCAATTCTATAAAGTGGGGTGTGTGAAAATCATTTCCGTTCAATAATTTTAGATCAAATTAGAGTTTTGAAGTTTTCCAACGCTCTCTTTTTCATTTATTTTTGTACCATGAAAAATTAAAGCTATGAAACAAATAGCTACCTGGCAATGCCGAGAGGATCCGATAACCACAAATCCGAAAATGTTAATCCGGATCCAGATTTCGGATATCCGATCCGAAAATCCAAATCCGATCCGGTAATTTAATTTTTTTTATCCTTTCCAGCTAGCTTGCTTGTAGCTTTTCCAATTTGCATGCTTACGGTTGGATTTGATCCGGATCCGATGCGGATCCGAATTTTATTAGAATTTCGGTTCCGGTTTATCGGATTGTCGAATCTGAAATACCGGATTCGGATCCGGATTCTTTCGGATTGGATCCGGATCAAATCCGATCCATTGACAGGCCTACCTAGCATAAATGGGAGAATGAAAAGCCTTTGCACAATTCGCTTAATGGAACCATTTTTTTTTTCTTTTCTGCGAGATACAGTATCAGTATTTCCCAGCAAAACAACACACACAAGACCAGCTACAAGTTCTAGAACAACATATTAAAAGAAAACGGCAAACAAGCTGCACTAACACCAAATCAAAATGCAATCCCATATAAACAAAGAAGCCTACCCTGAACAAATTCTTGGAAAAAATAGAAGTACAGGTATGACAACCCGTCACATACGTCACAAAATTATTGCCCTATCACACCATATATCACTCTGGGCCACACACCTATGTGGAGGTTGAAGCTAAAAGCCCACCACGTGTGACTGGTGTTAGCCAGTGACATTGGTTAGACTCGAACCCGATACAATTGTCTAACCCGACACATTTGCTCGAAAGTCCTGACTCTCGATTGACTGAGCTCAACTTATGGATTCCTCTGGTCCAGCAAGCAATGTCGCTGGCCCAACACAAATCTGATGATACGTTTGGGCTGGTTCAACATGTCATTTTGTCGACCCTTACTTTTACATTACACAGCCATCATCCAGATTCGGCCCAAAATCAACTATATTACAACGGAGAGCAGTTTTTGTCTCAGTCATCGTATTACAAATTATTACAAATTTATCTCTCTACCTGCTAAGTCATTCCTCTCCCTCTCTCTCTACCCTTTTTCCTCAACCGGCCCAACACACTCAAAATTTCAAACTAAATTCTCTCTCTCCCATTTTCAAAATTCAAATTACATTCTCTCATACCCTCCTTTCCTTCACTCTCTCTGAAATTCGAAAGACCATAAAAAATGGGCCCGGGCACAGGAGCACGGGCACGGGTATTGAATGTTCAAGTACGGCGTGCACTAGTAATAATACAAAATAACATTCTGTAACTTGTGTTACATCTTCTTCGGCTACCCATTCTCTCTCATTCCTTTTACCAACAAACGGTTCAAATTACCTTAAAAAACAGCACCCTAGAAATAAAATACTACCACAAAGATTATCCATTTTTTGTATTCACACTCTTAAAAAAATTATTTACATTCTGTAATTTATGAATATTTTTATGATTTTTAAAACTTAATTCAATAAAATTAAGTGAGATTTATCAAACAATATTGACATTACATATAAAAAAAAATATTACTATAAATTCTAAACTTAGATGGTTTTTTTAATTTAAAAAAGGCGTGATATGAAAATGGATAAATAAAGTAATTATAGACGCATCAGAGTTAAACATATAAAAACTCAAGGTAGTTTTTTTTTGTTAATAGGATAAGCTAATCTACATTAACAATTTTTTTGTAAAACATCGCTCAGCAGTTTGCTAATAGTCCATTTGATTAGTCTCGTATCAATCTGCTGACATAGTTCTCCTCTCAAATTTTTTTTTTTTGGAAGTTTTCACTGTTTCTTCAACCGTGTTTTTTCGTCTTTCAGGATTTTTAATCAAAATTGTCATTTATTTTTATTTTTTTAGACATATATTGGGTACCTCTATTTGAAAAGTTAATTTTTTTAAAAAAAATATATTAAATAATTGACAACTGAACAAAGCATTTACTGCTTTGTAGCAGAATAATTAAAAAAAATAAACAAACAAACAATACCGGACTGAGGCTACCAGTTTTAGACTTTGGGCCTGGATGTAGGCCCACTTAAGCGGATTACGGCTTTAATGACGTGGCCCATAACAAATTGGTAGTTGCAACAGAATAACAAGAAAGTCGAAAACAGAGAATCCCCCACCTAATGTTTGGGAAGCGGATCCGCTGTCCCGAATTTCCTGTCCAACTCCCTGTCCCGTCTATCTGAACTGTCCATCCGAGCAATCAACAGTTTAGATTCTATCTCAGATGAATAGCTTAGATGAACAAGACAGGGAGATTTTCGAGACAACAGATCCGCAACCGTCTCCGGAATCCATCCGATAACTCTGTTGATCCTTCTCGAAAATCACCCCCACCGAATTCTTCTCGCTCTAGAAATCTGGAAGATGCCGAAATCGAAGGCGTCACTGAAGGCGAGGTACGCAAGTGACAAGGTCGGCGTGGTCGGCACTGTGGCCGTCGACGCCGGCGACTTCAGACTTCTAGCCTCGGCCACTGACACCACATTTGTTGGTGGCCCTTCCTTAAACGGCCTCTCTCTCTCCGTTGAGAAGCCAGGCTCCTTCGTCATTGACTACGACGTCCCCAAACAGGTTCGCTTTCCACTCTTCTCTTATTATTCGTTTCTGAGAAAAAAAAAACGTTTGAAAATTGAAGGGCCGATTCAGTTTCGGAGTTACTGGCTTTCCTAGAGCCACAAGTATTTGTACAAATGTACAAACTCTCCCGCATGGAATTTGTGAATCCTACCACTGGTTGAGAAAAAGACATAGACACTAATACGTATAGTCGTATTATACGACTCGTATATTAACAAACGTACAAACTCTCTCGCAAGGCACTAACCCGTGTAATAACAAATATATTAACAAATGTACAAACTCTCTCGCAAGGCAGTAACCCGTGTAATAACAAATGTACAAACTCTTTCGCATGGGAGACCTATGATGAGTGGTGGGACCCACAAACTCCTCCCTTGTTGGTGAAAGTGTTTGTAGTTGTGATGGGTCTCATGTATCTTGAGAGGGCGTGTACAATTGTTGGTTTGTATATCTTTTTCATGATTCTCGGTTTGTTAGTTATGCAAAAACAGTTGATACGTATTATGCTCGCCGAAAACTCATTTGGGCTCTGTTTGTATAGAGTTGGTATTTAGCGTGAATAAATCGTACTCACAAATTTGATAGTTTAGGTACGGAATCCCATATTGAGCAAGGAAACTTAATCCTGATGCCTTTAAAATGAGTAGAACAGGAGAAATTTGTAATAATACCAAGACGTATAGTCATGGAAAGGTCTCCATAGTCCATAGTATACATTTCTTTTGCTGCTTTAATTTCAGCTAAACGTTGTATAATTCCATAAGAATTCTTACCACCGCCCAACTAATAGCCTCTATTGAGAGAGATTATTCAATGTGAGCAATGCTATGGGGTCCCTTCCTGTGTAGTGATTATACAGTGCCTCTGGGGTACAGTTGCTGGGTACCGCCATGTGATGTCCAGGCTCTTTTTCATCAAGACATTGGACAACACATTGAGGTGGGGTCCATACAAGTTGTTTTGGGCCCGCCACAATGTATGGTGGAAAAGGGTTCTAATGTTAGGTAGTACCTTGGGGCACTTAATAAATAATTTTTCCTTCCTACCACACAATATTGTGGGGCTCACACACTTTGTAGCCCGGCTACAAAATGTTGTGTGGTGGGGAGTACCGTGGAGCATAGCAATGCTCCACAAGCATTGAGCACTCTTTCCTCAATATATGGGTGCAAAGTGTGCAAAACAGTATGTATGCTTGTGAGATTGTATTGGGATGCTAAATGTGTTTTCTTTCCTTCCAACTTCACAAGATCGATTATTCATATGAGAAGACGTCAAATTTGTGCAGTTGAAATTCATCACTGTCTGCATCAGAATTAGTTCAACAGTTGTATAAGTTCATCCCAATTTGATTAAGAATTTAAGTAGGAAGCTTCATTTAGCAACTAGATTACACAAAATGGTATAGAGGTCACTTCTTTGGGCTGGCTTCAGTATATATTCTTGTTATTTTGTACCTTGCAAGTTGTTCAATTCGGGGCTTTTTGTACTTTTGTAGGATGTTCTGTTTCAATTCATGAACACAGTTAGGGTTTTGGACAAACCCCTGAATTTAATTTACACCCATGACAAAGGCGTCAACCAGACTGCATTGAACGGGACCCTGGTGCTTGATCCCGCCAACAAACTCTCAGCCAATTACATGTTTGATTCAGGGGATTGCAAGTTGAAATATACCTACATGCACAGAGCAAAGAGCACATTCGAGCCAAGCTACGATATTGCTCAGAATTCCTGGGACTTCACTGTGTCACAGAGGTTGTCCGATGAGGACATTCTCAGGGCTTCGTACCAAACATCTAGCAGGGTGCTGGGATTAGAGTGGTCAAGGAATTCCATGCTTAATGGAACACTCAAGGTATAACAAGTGTATGAATCTAAGTTATACTTTTGCTTCCCTCCTCTTGGTTTTATGTCCCTTGGCTTTGGCATAACAATGGCAATTTAACATCGTTTTTCATATGGATAATGGATTACTCACCAGTAATTATGGCTGACTTTGTGAACCATAATAGTTCACGCTTCGCAAGATGACATCTGTACATGGTTTAAGAGTCATATGTTACTGCTTATAGTTTTTACCTTGTGGTACTTTTTTTACTAATATCTTTGCTTGCTTAGATTCTGTCGATATAGCGATCTCTTGTTTGGTATTTTTGTAATAGCAGGTTAGTTAAATTAGCTTTCGAGAGGAATGGTGTCCGAACTTAATTTCAATTCAAGTATTCACTGTTTCTAATCCAACTTCTCCTATGGAATTGGATTTAGTTGTACAGTGTACTGTTGTGAGAGCTGATGATGACTATTTACAATTGTACATTTGTGGTGTTTGGCTAGTTTGAATTGATACAACTACTAGGTATGATAAAAATTAGTGCCCGACTCTAGATTCTAGGTTGAACCTATATATGTACATAGATGGTAACGAGGTGGTGATCAATGGTAGATGATTTCGACCGTGCTTCAACTAGTTTTTGTGGCTTCGGCCTTGCTTCTCATGCGGTCTAGCTCCGTTTGGAAGCACAATTTCTTACATTTGGGCCCTGCCTTAAATGTATTGTAAAGAGCACAAAAAGTACGGAGTATGAAGTTTGAACACATTAATATAGACACAATGTAATGGAGGTGTTTTGTTTATGGAGGGGAGCTTTTCAAGTGAAGAACAAGCTTGGGTTGTTTGTTGTTGGTAATTATGGATTTCCTGTTTACCACTTGGCATTAATTTGAACTCTTAAGACATGTGAACTGTGAAATTAAAAAGCAAAAAAAAAAAAAAAATGTAGATATCCGAAAGAGACCTTTGAGCGGGATGCATACCAAAAAACTAACTAGCATATCGAAGGTGCTGCAGTGTTGTTTTCGAACTGATATGTGCCCGTGCCCTCTCCTCTTCCATTATGGGGCTGTATTGGCGTCGTTTACTTTATATATTTTTCGTCTATGTATTTTGTACATCTCTATTAACCAAAAACATGTTACTTAGATTTGATGTTTTGATATTTTTTGTGCTTTTCAGATTTCTGCATCAGTCAATTTGGCAGAAAAACAGAAGGAGCCAAAGTTTTGTGCAGAAAGCAGTTGGAATTTTGATATGTAATATTCCCTCTCTTTTACCTGCCAATATATCCTTTTCCTTTTTCCATAAAAGTAGTTGTCCTCGGTTGGTTGTATGCTGCCTGGATATGAGCAATGTAAGATCAATGACTGATGTAGAATCGTTTTCGTATCTACTCGGAAGTTTTTTCTCAGATGTGAAATTACCTTCTTTTTATGCTTATATATTTGTATGGCCATGTATATATGTAGTCCATCATTCCTGTTTTAGTTACATTCCTTTTTTCCGTAAGGAAAAATTCCATTCTTCTGGAGTTTATGTGCATTCATTCATCATCTTCATCATAACTCATAAGCAATGTTTTTTTTTTTCCGAACTTCGTTTCCTCTAAGGCTCTCTATGGTACTCTAATGAAAGTGCCGAAACCCTTCAAACCGTATGAAAGTATCTAAACTACTAAAACCCTATGAAACCACATGGTACCCAAAGTGCGTAAACCCCCAAAAACAGTGACTTATCTTAGTGGGTAATTAAAAAAGGTGGGCTTACTTTAATGGAGTTTTTCCACAAAACGTTACACCGGCCCGTAAATTTCTGGCATATTACATAGGCTCAAGACGGGGCCAAAATTTTAGTTTTGTTTTCAATCACCAATTAAGGAGGAAGAGTTTCAACTGCTATATCACAAAACTGATTCATTTATGGGCTTGCCCATTATGCTAGGATGATTATCTGGGCATAATATCGATGAAACTTGTCTGAACCCATAAGAAAGAACTAGTATGTACCATGAGAGCATGTTGTGTATCAAAAGCTTAAAAAATGCGGCACTTGGGGACCTTGTAGTGCAGCTGTTGATAACGCAATCAATGGCTCGGATTCATTTGGCACTTGCACGATCCAGGTTATCCATTGCCAAGATAAAATCTAAGCCGTTGATTACCAAGATCAACGGCTCAAGTGCCGCACTACAGGAAATGCCCTACAGAGGTCCGGGGATTAAAGGCACTGCAGTGGGACTCTACTAAAATTAGTCTTAAACTACTGTTAATAGACGACATCGATGACAGAAGACTGGGCCGTGTTTGGTCTTTGGTGTCACAAGCTGTCTTTTATTCTGTTAAGTGATAGCCAGACGGCTGAGTTTTTTTTGTTTGATTTTAGCAATTCAGTTGCTAGAATCAATTATAACTTTAGCAAATGAGTTCATTAGTTTTACAATTTTTAGAGACCATATTAACCCCTCTCACTCTTTCAACTATAAAAAAGCCATCCCATACACCATTACAACACACAACACTGAAATTGAACCAGCATCTATCAAGCACAGAAAAGCGAATCAAACTGCATCGATGAAGCCCAAAAAATTGAATATAAAACTGCATCAACCAAGCCCAAAAAATTGAATCAAACTGGATTGACGAAGGCTAGAAAACTGAAAGTGAAACTGCATAAAGTTTGCCAGAAAACTAAAATTGAGGCTGTATCAACCAATTCCAGAAAATAGAATAAAAACTAGACACGAGAGGCCAAAACATCACATGCAAACTCTACTCCAAATATCACCATTAAACCCATAATACACACATAAAATCAGCCAATTACATAATAGAAAATTACCAGTAAGTCTAGAAAACCAATCCTTAATTCCCAGTAAGGATACACTCAATTTTTAATTACCTCTAAGTTCTACCCTTAAAACACATATTTACAATTTAATCCACCTCCCACCCCCCAACTCCACCCACCATCCACCTCCGGCCGGCAAACTTTTCCGGCCAATGAACTTTTCCAGTCGGCGAATTTTTCCGGCGATTGTGAATTTGTAAAAAAAAAATACAACTGTGAGTATTCAATAAGAGCTTCCACCCACCATCCACTTCCGACGGGCGAATTTTTTGGCCAGTGAATTTTTCCGGCTGGTATTTTTTCCGACCACTGCGAATTTGTTAAAATAAAACACTGCAAATTTTGTATACCTGTCAAACGTTAACGTTCACGACGTTAACAATAACCACATTTTCGCCGTCGCAGCGGACAGCGCGACCTTCTTGCACTTGTTCGGCCGGCCCCCACTAGCTGAATACCCAGACAAATGTTCAAGATATCAAGAGTTTCTGTATATTTCATGGAAATGGAATCCTACATTTGGTTTTGGGCTGAATGAAGTCTCCCAGTAAAATTATGCTAAAAAACATAATTCTGACTTACGTGAGACGACATTCACGGCCACATTCACATTGACTCTCCCCCGTCCTTCGGCCACATTTTTAGCCGGCAAACCGTCGGCCAAGCAGCTCCAGATGTAATATACACCCCATGTGATCAACCCACCGCCTCATACGCCGGCAACCATATTGGCGGCTGTCGCAAGACCCAGGAAATCCATTTCTCTCTGTTATCTCTCTCTATCTCTCTCTCTCTCTAATCGAACCTGATATACATAGTCGTTTATTTATTTTTTTGGAGAAAAAGGGACGAAATTATTATTTTTTTTTTGAACTGGGGACGAAATTAATTGGCAGCCCCCATTTGGGATATAGACTTTGCATCTGAGTTCGAGGTCAAAATTTTTACACCCTGCCACATGCGGGATCCTTCATAATTGATAACTTCATATGAGTTTAGCTTATTTTAGTTAAATAAACTTAGTATTTTCGTTAATTAACTTCTATAATATAATTTCTATAATTTGATTAATTTCTATAATTTAATTTCATAATTTCTATAATTTAATTTGATAACTTTTATAAGATCCATAATTTATTTCTATAATTTGATTAATGTATACTCTTTATTAATTTCTATAATTTCTATAATTTAATTTCATGACGTCTATAATTTCAATAATTTAATTTGATAAATTCTATAATTACTATAATTTAATTTGACAATTTCTATAATTTCATAATTTCCCGAAATTGATATTTTTTACACTCATAAAAGGCAATGTATAATCATATAATGTATATGTGTGGAGTCTGTAGACAGTGTGGTATAAATTTTTTTACATGTTTGAATTTTGATTCAAAATTTATTAATCATATAAAATATTTTTTAAAAGCTTATTTTATTTTTTTTGTCCAAACTCTCTCTGTCACTCTCTCTCTCTCTCTCCCTCTCTCTCTCAAAACAAAAATATAAAAAAATTTAACTTCTTTTTCCCTTTTGTTTTTTTTTTTTCTTTCTTTGTTCATGACTTCATTTTTTTTTTTAACTTGGTATAAATATACAATTCACTAACACAAGTACACAACCAAAACTAATTATTATTTTTTTGGGATTATCTAAAAATACATAGAAATAAAGTATTTAACAAATTATTATTATTTTTTTTCCATGCCTCGTGCTGTGCCGTGTCGTGTCGTGCCGTGCCAGGATTTATACCTACTTGTCAAACGTTAACGTTCACGACATTAACAATAACCTCATTTCCGCCATCGCAGCAGACAGCGCGACCTTCCTGCACTTTTTCGGTTGGCCCCCGCTAGCCGAATACCCAGACAAATGTTCAAGATATCAAGAGTTTCTGTATATTTCATGGAAACAAAATCTTACATTTGGTTTTGGGCTGAATGAAGTCTCCCAGTAAAATTATGCTAAAAAACATAATTCTGCCTTACCTCAGACGACATTCACGGCCACATTCACATTGACTCTCTCCCGTCCTTTGGCCACATTTTCAGCCAGCAAACCGCCGGCCAAGCAGCTCCAGATGTAATATACACCCCATGTGATCAACCGATCACCTCATACCCTGGCAACCGTCTTGGCGGTCGTCGCGAGACCCAGGAAATCCATTTCTCTCTATTATCTCTCTCTCTCTCTCTCTCTCTCTCTCTCTCTCTCTCTCTCTAATCGAACATGATATATATAGCCGTTTATTTTTTATTTTTCTTGGAAAAAAAGGGACGAATTTTTTTTTTTTTTTTTTGGAACCGGGGACGAAATTAATTGGCAGCCCCCATTTTGGATATTAGACTTTGCATCTGAGCTCGAAGTCAGAATTTTTACACCCTGCCGCATGCGGGATCCTTCGTAATTGATAACTTCATATGAAGTTTAGTTTATTTTAGTTAAATAAACTTAGTATTTTCGTTAATTAACTTCTATAATATAATTTCTATAATTTGATTAATTTCTATAATTTAATTTCATAATTTCTATAATTTCTTTAATTTAATTTGATAACTTTTATAAGTTCCATAATTTAATTTCTATAATTTGATTAATGTATACTCTTTATTAATTTCTATAATTTAATTTCATGATGTCTATAATTTCAATAATTAAATTTGATAAATTATATAATTTCTATAATTTAATTTGACAATTTCTATAATTTAATTTCTATAATTTCATAATTTCCTGAAATTGATATTTTTTTTTTCAAAATATTTATCAGATAAACTCATAAAAGGCAATGTATTTTTTTTTTTTTTGAATAGCAAAATTTTATTAATCTCTGAGAGAACAAAGATTAAAAGGGAAGAAGTAAAACGGAGCACCACTAGGGGAAACAGACCCACTAGAAGTACAAACCACTTCAGACCCCAAAAGAAAGAGTTGGCAAGATACCAACAGAAAATTTAAGACACAACTCAAAAAAAGCATGACAGATTACATGATCACAGAGATTGCACAATGCTTTTGAGTCTGAAAATGAAATCATCAATCGAGAAGTTATTTCCACCAGTACTGGATTTGATCCAGAGGGCCGCTCTAGTTTTGACAAGCTCAGTGACTTCATCCCATTTAGGAGTAGTTCCTTCAAAAACCAAGGCATTCCTTGTGTTCCAGATTGTCCAAAAAGTAGCCATAGGGAGCACTTCCCAAATTAGTTTCTTTTCTTCTTTGAAGTTGCTACTCTTCCACCATAAAAGTAATCCAAGTGCAGAATTTGGTGTGGCCCATTGGATCCCCCACCAGGAAAGAATATGAGACCATACCTGCCAGACTGGTTGGCAAAGGAGAAGTAAGTGATCCATCGATTCCAGGTGAGAGGAACAGAATTTGCATGCCGCTTGATCTGCATTGTTGATGAGCCCGATATTCAAGAGGTACTCGAGAGTTTTAATCTTGCCCAAGTGTACCAACCAGACAAAACATTGAATTCTATAGGGGGCAGCATTACCCCAGATAAAATCAAAAGCAGAATTGGAAGAAGATGTTTCAGGTCTAGCTATCTCATACATAGATTTGACACTGAAAATGTTAGATGAGTTGTCCCCCCATGTCAGTTTATCAGCAGTACCATTTGATACCAGAATATCTGACCCATCCAGTATTGTGAGCAACTCATTCCACGTATCAGATTCCCAATCAAAAAACCTCCTTCTAAACTGAAACTCCCATTGACGTAGTTGAGCCCTCCTTTTCAAAACGTCACAGAGAAGTTCCTTTTGATTGCATATAATTCTGAAGATTGATGGGAATGCGTTAGCTAGGCTTTGATTGCCCAACCAAGGGTCAGTCCAAAATAGAATTTGTTTTCCATCTCCAACACCGATCTTTGCTTTACTGATGAATAAGGAAAACATGTTGGGATTCTTCTCTTTTGTCTGAATAATATCTTTCCAGGTCTTAGAAGCTTTTCTGGAAATATCAGAGTTTGGAAACCAGTTGTTGTCCCCCTTGTCATATTTTGCCGTGATAACTTGTCTCCAAAGAGCTTCTTTTTCTGTGCCATACCTCCACCACCACTTCATTCGGAGAGCATCATTCATGTAACTTATGTCTCTGATTCCAAGTCCCCCAGAATTTGTTCCTTGAGTGATTTTTGCCCATGCAACCATGTGGAGTTTCCTTTTGAGATCAGAGCCTCCCCAGAGGAATTTAGATTGGATGGATTCAATACATTTCACCACTCCTTTAGGCATTCTAAAGAGAGACATAAAATAGATTGGAAGACTGCAAAGCACTGACTTGATAAGAGTAATTCTACCCCCGAATGACAAGTATCTTCTTTTCCAAGTTGCAAGCTTTGCTTTGAATTTGTCGATTACAGGTTTCCAAGTGGCTTTTGATTTGGGGTTTGCCCCAAGGGGCATCCCTAGATATTTGATAGGGAATTTAAGAGCTTGGCACCCAAAAGAGAGAGCAAAAGATTGAATTTCTGTATCAGGCAAGCCAATACCACACATGATGGTTTTGTGGTAATTTATTTTGAGACCAGAGATCTCCTCAAAATCACCTAGGAGTTTCTTGACCACTTGAATTTCAGCCACAGAAGCATTGCAAAAAACTAGAGTGTCATCAGCAAATTGAAGGTGAGTAAGAGTTGGACCCTCATTTCCTACCTTCATACCAAATAAGATGCCTTGACTGAGAGCCTTTTTGAAGAGCCAATTGAGACCTTCTGCAGCTATGACGAATAAAAAAGGGGACAGAGGGTCTCCTTGCCTAATGCCTTTCTGCATGTGGAATTCTTTGGTAGGAGATCCATTCACAAGAACTGACACCCACGCAGAAACTAAGCATTCATTTATCCATTTTATCCATTTCTTGGGAAAACCCATGAGCTTCAGCATTCTCAAAATATACTTCCAATTTAGATTATCAAAGGCCTTTTCAAAATCTAATTTTATGATTATCCCTTGCTTCCTGCTCTTCTTCCAGCCATCCACTATTTCATTTGCAATAAGTACTCCATCCTGAATGCTTTTCCCACTAGTGAATGCAGATTGGACCTCACCCACAATCACAGGAATTGTGAGTTGAAGTCTAGCTGCTAAGACCTTGGACAGGATTTTATACATACTGCTTATAAGACTGATGGGCCTATAATTGGATAGGCCAACAGGGTTCTCAATTTTTGGTACTAGAGTGATGAAAGAGAGATTTATACCTTTGGGGAGCTTTCCATTCTTGTGAAATTCCTGAAAAAAAGCCATGATTTCTGGTTTCATGAAACTCCATCCTTTCTTAATGCTTTGCATATTGAAACCATCCGGTCCAGGAGCCTTGTTGCCATCACAGGTCTTGATTATGTTCCAAACTTCATCTTCTGAGAATTCAGCAGTAAGGTGCTCACAGAAGACAGGGCTGATGGTGGAACCCATGTCATCCCCAATCAGTGGTCTTTCTACCTTTACTTCCTCATAGAGCTGTTGAAAGTGCTTGAAAACAGCTAGCTTAATATCTTCAGGTTCCTCAATGAGATTGCCATCTATAAGCAGAGAGTTGATCAAGTTTCTCCTTTGTCTGGCAGAGGCCATGGAATGGAAAAATTTGGTGTTCTTATCTCCAAGTAGATGCCATTTAATCCTTGACTTTTGAAGCCACATTCTTTCCAAAGCCCTGCTCAACTTCCACTGCTCAACTTTGAGAGATCTCCTGAGGGATTTTTCTGTTTCAGTGATGTTCCCTTCTTCAGCTTGGATGTCTAAGTTATGGAGCTCCAATTCAACTTGATCAAGATTGTGTTGCATGTTTCCAAAGCCTTCTTTTGCCCAGACCTTGAGAGCTTCTTTCGTTTCTTTCAATTTCAGAGATAATCTAATTGCAGCCCACTTCTGTTTCTGGTTTACTTTCCATGCCTTCTCCATCACCTTTAAACAATCTTTGTTCTCCAGCCAAACATTGAAAAATTTAAAGGGTCTCGGACCCCAATTTCTGTCATCATCCATCAAGAGAATAGGACAATGGTCAGAAAAAGATCTGGGGAGGCCCCATTGCTTCAATTTGAAATGATCTAGCCAATCTGAATGCAGTAGGAATCAGTCTAGTCTACTCCATTTTTCCAACTCCTGTGAATTTGACCAAGTGAAAGTTCTTCCCAGTAGTTGGAGGTCAGTGAATTCCATCTCTTCAATAAAATTATTAAGATCAGACATGCCTCTGTCCCTATTTGAAACTCCTTGCCTTTCTTCCAGACTTCTAACTTCATTTAAATCCCCTCCCAAACACCATGGAGCAGGATAATGAGGCCAAAGTTCAACAAGCAAGTCCCAGACTTTTTTCCTTTCATGAACAGAGCAGGGACCGTAAACATTGATAAGAGTGCAGAAGAATCCAGTGTTCAGCATACCTTGGAGAATTATTAGATTTCTGTTTCCACAGGCTTCAACAAGAGAAAAAAGATCAGAGTTCCAAATGCAAAGCAGCCCTCCAGCACTATCCTTAGCATCTATGACCATGAAGTCATAATCACAGTGCCCCCAAAAGGAGTTGATGAGGAACTTATTAACTGACTTCAATTTTGTTTCTTGTAGAAAAAGGATATCAATCTTCCTTTCTCTGATTACCTTCTTTAACTTCCCTCTTTTTTCCTTTTTTCCCAGCCCTCTAACATTCCAAGAGAGGATCTTCATGGTGTCACTGAAACTACTGAGATTTGTTTTGCTAGGGCATCATATCATTCATATTAGCGACCATAATTTTGCTGATAACTTCTTCGTCATTTCCCAAGTAATCCTCACCAATTATCTTAGTGACTGTCAACGCAGCTTCTTCCTCATTAAGCAATATTCTGTTCCTGTTCCTGATTCCCTCTGTGGAGATAGATAGAGCTGCTGCGGCTATGGCAGATCTGAAAACCACACACTTCTTTGTATAATCATATAATGTATATGTGTGGAGTCTTTCGACAGTGTGGAATAAATTTTTTTCATGTTTGAATTTTGATTCAAAATTTATTAATCATATAAAATATTTTATAAAAGCTTATTTTATTTTTTTTGTCCAAACTCTCTCTGTCTCTCTCTCTCTCTCTCTCTCCCTCTCTCTCACAAAACAAAAATATAAAAAAATTTAACTTCTTTTCCCTTTAGTTTTTTTTTTCTTTATTTGTTCATGACTTCATTTTTTTTTAACTTGGTATAAATATACAATTCACTAACGCAAGTACACAACAAAAAATAATAATTATTTTTTTGGGATTATCTAAAAATACATAAAAATAAAGTATTTAACAAATTGTTTTTTTTTTTTGGTTTTCCATGCCTCGTGCCGTGCCAGGATTTAGACATACTTGTCAAACGTTAACGTTCACGACGTTAACAATAACCTCATTTCCACCATCGCAGTGGACAACACAACCTTCCTGCACTTGTTCGGCCAGCCGTTGCTAGCCGAATACCCAGACAAATGTTCAAGATATCAAGAGTTTCTGTATATTTCTTGGAAACAAAATCCTACATTTGGTTTTGGGCTAAATGAAGTCTCCCAGTAAAATTATGCTAAAAAACATAATTCTGACTTACCTCAGACGACATTCACGACCACATTCACATTGATTCTCTCCCATCCTTCGGCCACATTTTCAGCCGGCAAACCGCCGCCCAAGTAGCTCCAGATGTAATATACACCCCACGTGATTAACCCACTGCCTCATACCCCGGCAACCGTCTTGGCAGCCGTCGCAAGACCCAGGAAATCCATTTCCCTCTATTATCTCTCTCTCACTCTCTAATCGAACCTGATATATATAGCCGTTTATTTATTTTTTATGGAAAAAAGGGACGAAATTAAATATATTTTTTTGAAATGGGGACGAAAATAATTGGCAGCCCCCATTTGGGATATTAGACTCTGCATCTGAGTTTGAAGTCAGAATTTTTACACCCTGCCGCATGTGGGATCCTTCATAATTGAGAACTTCATATGAAGTTTTGCTTATTTTAGTTAAATAAACTAAGCATTTTCATAAATGAACTTCTATAATATAATTTCTATATTTTGATTAATTTCTATTATTTATTAATTTCTATAATTTAATTTCATAATCACGACGTTAACAATAACCTCATTTCCGCCATTGCAGCGGACAACGCGACCTTCCTGCACTTGTTCGGCCGGCCCCCGCTAGCCGAATACCCAAACAAATGTTCAAGATATCAAGAGTTTCTATATATTTCATGGAGACAAAATCCTACATTTGGTTTTGGGCTGAATGAAGTGTCCTGGTAAAATTATACTAAAAAACATAATTCTGACTTACCTTAGACGACATTCACGGCCACATTCACATTGACTCTCTCCCGTCCTTCGGTCGCATTTTCAGCCGGTAAACCACCGGCCAAGCAGCTCCAGATGTAATATACTCCCCATGCGATCAACCCACTGCCTCATACCCCGGCAACCGTCTTGGCGGCCGTTGCGAGACCCAGGAAATCCATTTCTCTCTATTATCTCTCTCTCTCTCTCTCTCTCTAATCGAACCTGATATATATAGCCGTTTATTTATTTTTTTTGGGAAAAACGAACAAAATTAAATTTTTTTTTTTGAACTGGGGACGAAATGCTGGACAGAGCTCAATGGAGAAAAAGAATTCATGTAGCCGACCCCAATTGATTGGGACATAAGGCTTGGTTTGGTTTGGTTTGGTTTGGAACTGGGGACGAAATTAATTGGCAACCGCCATTTGGGATATTAGACTTTGCATCTGAGCTCGGGGTCAGAATTTTTACACCCTGCCGCATGTGGGATCCTTCATAATTTATAACTTCATATGAAGTTTAGCTTATTTTAGTTAAGTAAACTTAGTATTTTCGTAAATGAACTTCTATAATATAATTTCTATAATTAGATTAATTTCTATAATTTAATTTCATAATTTCTGTAATTTCTATAATTTAATTTGATAACGTCTATAAGTTCCATAATTTACTTTCTATTATTTGATTAATTTATACTCTTTATTAATTTTTACAATTTCTATGTTTTAATTTCATGATGTCTATAATTTCTATAATTTAATTTCATGATGTCTATAATTTCTATAAATTAATTTCATGATGTCTATAATTTCTATAATTTAATATGAAAATTTCTATAATTTCTATAATTTAATTTCTATAATTTCATATTTTCCAAAAATTGATATATTTTTTGAAAATATTTATCAAATAAACTCATAAAAGGCAATGTATAATCATATAATGTATATGTGAGGAGTCTCTGGACAGTGTCTTATAAATGTTTTTTCATGTTTGAATTTTGATTCAAAATTTATTAATCATATAAAATATATTTTAAAAGCTTAATTTATTTATTTTGTCCAAACTCTCTCTCTCCCTCTCTCAAAACAAAAATATAAAAATTTGTAACTAACACAAGTACACAACAAAAAATAATTATTATTTTTTTGGGATTATCTAAAAATACATAGAAATAAAGTATTTAACAAATTGTTATTATTTTTTTTGCTTTTTCCGTGCCTCGTGCCGTGTCGTGCCATGCCAGGATTTATACATACCCGTCAAACGTTAACGTTCACGACGTTAACAATAACGTCATTTCTGCCATTGCAGCGGACAATGCGACCTACCTGCACTTGTTCGGCCGGCCCCCGCTAGCCGAATACCTAAACAAATGTTCAAGATATCAAGAGTTTCTATATATTTCATGGAAACAAAATCCTACATTTGGTTTTGGGCTGAATGAAGTCTCCTAGTAAAATTATGCTAAAAAACATAATTCTGACTTACCTCAGACGACATTCACGGCCACATTCACATTGACTCTCCCGTCCTTCGGCCGCATTTTCAGCCGGTAAACCGCCAGCCAAGCAGCTCCAGATGTAATATACACCCTATGCGATCAACCCACTGCCTCATACCCCGGCAACCGTCTTGGCGGCCGTCGCGAGACCCAGGAAATCCATTTCTCTCTATTATCTCTCTCTCTCTCCCTCTCTCTCTCTTTCTCTCTCTAATTGAACCTGATATATATAGCCATTTATTTATTTTTTTTTGTAAAACGGACGAAATTATTATTTTTTTTTTCAACTGGGGACGAAATTAATTGCCAGCCGCCATTTGGGATATTAGACTTTCCATCTCAGCTCGAGGTCAGAATTTTTACACCCTGCCGCATGCGGGATCCTTCATAATTGATAACTTCATATGAAGTTTAGCTAATTTTAGTTAAATAAACTTAGTATTTTCGTAAATTAACTTCTATTATATAATTTCTATAATTAGATTAATTTCTATAATGTAATTTCATAATTTCTGTAATTTCTAAAATTTAATTTGATAACTTCTATTAGTTCCATAATTTAATTTCTATTATTGATTAATTAATACTCTTTATTAATTTTTACAATTTCTATAATTTAATTTGATGATGTCTATAATTTATATAATTTAATTTCATGATGTCTATAATTTCTATAAATTAATATCATGATGTCTCTAATTTCTATAATTTAATATGATAATTTCTATAATTTCTATAATTTAATTTCTATAATTTCATAATTTTCCAAAATTGATATATTTTTTCAAAATATTTATCAAATAAACTCATAAAAGGCAATGTATAATCATATAATGTTTATCTGAGGAGTCTGTGGACAGTGTCTTATAAATATTTTTTCATGTTTGAATTTTGATTCACTATTTATTAATCATATAAAATATATTTTAAAAGCTTAATTTATTTTTTTTGTCCAAACTCTCTCTCTCTCTCTCTCTCTCTCTCTCTCTCAAAACAAAAATATAAAAATTTGTAACTGCTTTTTCCCTTTTGTTTTTTTTTCTTTATTTGTTGATGACTTCATTTTTTTAACTTGATATAAATATACAATTCACTAAAACAAGTACACAACAAAAAATGTTTATTATTTTTTTGGGATTATCTAAAAATACATAGAAATAAAGTATTTAACAAATTGTTTTTTTTTTTTGGTTTTTCCGTGCCTCGTGCCGTGTCGTGCCATGCCAAGATTTATACATACTCGTCAAACGTTAACGTTCACGACGTTAACAATAACCTCATTTCCGCCATTGCAGCGGACAACGCAACCTTCCTGCACTTGTTCGGCCGGCCCCCGCTAGCCGAATACCCAAACAAACGTTCAAGATATAAAGAGTTTCTGTATATTTCGTGGACACAAAATCCTACATTTGGTTTTGGGCTGAATGAAGTCTCCTAGTAAAATTATGCTAAAAAACATAATTTTGACTTACCTTTGACGACATTCACGGCCACATTCACATTGACTCTCTCCCGTCCTTCGGCCACATTTTCAGCCAGCAAACCGCCGGCCAAGCAGCTCCAGATGTAATATACACCCCATGCGATCAACCCACTGCCTCATACCCCGGCAACCGTCTTGGCGGCCGTCGCGAGACCCAGGAAATCCATTTCTCTCTATTATCTATCTCTCTCTCTCTCTCTCTCTAATCGAACCTGATATATATAGCCGTTTATTTATTTTTTTTGGTAAAAGGGACGAAATTAATTTTTTTTTTTTCTTAACTGGGGACGAAATTAATTTGCACCCGCCATTTGGGATATTAGACTTTCCATCAGAGCTAAAGGTTAGAATTTTTACACCCTGCCGCATGCGGGATCCTTCATAATTGATAACTTCATATGAAGTATAGCTTATTTTAGTTAAATAAACTTAGTATTTTCGTAAATGAACTTCTATAATATAATTTCTATAATTAGATTAATTTCTATAATGTAATTTCATAATTTCTGTAATTTCTATAATTTAATTTGATAACTTCTGGAAGTTCCATAATTTAATTTCTATAATTTGATTAATTTATACTCTTTATTAATTTTTATAATTTCTATAATTTAATTTCATGATGTCTATAATTTCTATAATTTAATTTCATGATGTCTATAATTTCAATAATTTAATATGATAATTTCTATAATTTCTATAATTTAATTTCTATAATTTCATAATTTCCCATAATTGATATATTTTTTCAAAATATTTATCAAATAAACTCACAAAAGGCATTGTATAATCATATAATGTTTATGTAAGGAGTCTGTGGACAGTGTCTTATAAATATTTTTTCATGTTTGAATTTTGATTCAAAATTTATTAATCATATAAAATATATTTTAAAAGCTTAATTTATTTTTTTTGTCCAAACTCTGTCTCTCTCTCTCTCAAAACAAAAATATAAAAATTTGTAACTTCTTTTTCCCTTTTTTTTTTTTCTTTATTTGTTGATGACTTCATTTTTTTAATTTGATATAAATATACAATTCACTAACACAAGTACACAACAAAAAATAATTATTATTTTTTTGGGATAATCTAAAAATACATAGAAATAAAGTATTTAACAAATTGTTTTTTTTTTTTGGTTTTTCCGTGCCTCGTGCCGTGTCGTGCCATGCCAGGATTTATACATACTCGTCAAACGTTAACGTTCACGACGTTAACAATAACCTCATTTCCGCCATTGCAGCGGACAATGCGACCTTCCGGCACTAGTTCGGCCGGCCCCCGCTAGCCGAATACCCAAACAAATGTTCAAGATATCAAGAGTTTCTATATATTTCATGGAAACAAAATCCTACATTTGGTTTTGGGCTGAATGAAGTCTCCTAGTAAAATTATGCTAAAAAATATAATTCTGACTTACCTTAGACGACATTCACGGCCACATTCACATTGACTCTCTCTCGTTATTCAGCCGCATTTTCAGCCGGTAAACCGCCGGCCAAGCAGCTCCAGATGTAATATACACCCCATGCGATCAACCCACTGCCTCATACCCCGACAACCGTCTTGGCGGCCGTCGCGAAACCCAGGAATTCCATTTCTCTCTATTATCTCTCTCTCTCTCTCTCTCTCTCTCTCTCTAATCGAACCTGATATATATAGCCGTTTATTTTTTTTTTTGTGAAAAAGGGACGAAATTAAATTTTTTTTTTCAACTAGGGACGAAATTAATTGGCAGCCGCCATTTGGGATATTAGACTTTCCATCTGAGCTCAAGGTCAGAATTTTTACACCCTGCCGCATGTGGCATCCTTCATAATTGATAACTTCATATGAAGTGTAGCTTATTTTAGTTAAATAAACTTAGTATTTTCGTAAATGAACTTCTATAATATAATTTCTATAATTAGATTAATTTCTATAATTTAATTTCATAACTTATGTAATTTCTATAATTTAATTTGATAACTTCTGTAAGTCCCATAATTTAATTTCTATAATTTGATTAATTTATACTCTTTATTAATTTTTATAATTTCTATAATTTAATTTCATGATGTCTATAATTTCTATAATTTAATTTCATGATGTCTAAAATTTCTATAATTTAATATGATAATTTCTATAATTTCTATAATTTAATTTCTATAATTTCATAATTTCCCATAATTGATATATTTTTTCAAAATATTTATCAAATAAACTCACAAAAGGCATTGTATAATCATACAATGTTTATGTGAGGAGTCTGTGGACAGTGTCTTATAAATATTTTTTCATGTTTGAATTTTGATGCAAAATTTATTAATCATATAAAATATATTTTAAAAGCTTAATTTATTTTTTTATTCCAAACTCTCTCTCTCTCTCTCTCTCTCTCTCTCTCTCTCTCTCTCTCTCTCTCTCAAAACAAAAATATAAAAATTTGTAACTTCTTTTTCACTTTTGTTTTTTTTTTCTTTATTTGTTGATGACTTCATTTTTTTAACTTGATATAAATATACAATATACTAACACAAGTACACAACAAAAAATAATAATTATTTTTTGGGGATTATCTAAAAATACATAGAAATAAAGTATTTAACAAATTGTTTTTTTTTTTTGCTTTTTTCGTGCGTCGTGTCGAGTCGTGCCATGCCAGGATTTATACATACTCGTCAAACGTTAACGTTCACGACGTTAACAATAACCTCATTTCCGCCATTGCAGCGGAGAATGCGACCTTTCGGCACTTGTTCGGCCGGCCCCCGCTAGCCGAATACCCAAACAAATGTTCAAGATATCAAGAGTTTCTATATATTTCATGGAAACAAAATCCTACATTTGGTTTTGGGCTGAATGAAGTCTCCTAGTAAAATTATGCTAAAAAACATAATTCTGACTTACCTTAGACGACATTCACGGCCACATTCACATTGACTCTCTCTCGTTATTCGGCCGCATTTTCAGCCGGTAAACCGCCGGCCAAGCAGCTCCAAATGTAATATACACCCCATGCGATCAACCCACTGCCTCATACCCCGACAACCGTCTTGGCGGCCGTTGCGAGACCCAGGAAATCCATTTCTCTCTATTATCTCTCTCTGTCTCTCTCTAATCGAACCTGATATATATAGCCGTTTTTTTTTTTTTTTGTGGAAAAGGGACGAAATTAATTTTTTTTTTCAACTAGGGACGAAATTAATTGGCAGCCGCCATTTGGGATATTAGACTTTCCATCTGAGCTCAAGGTCAGAATTTTTACACCCTGCCGCACGTGGCATCCTTCATAATTGATAACTTCATATGAAGTATAGCTTATTTTAGTTAAATAAACTTAGTATTTTCGTAAATGAACTTCTATAATATAATTTCTATAATTAGATTAATTTCTATAATTTAATTTCATAACTTATGCAATTTCTATAATTTAATTTGATAACTTCTGTAAGTCCCATAATTTAATTTCTATAATTTGATTAATTTATACTCTTTATTAATTTTTATAATTTCTATAATTTAATTTCATGATGTCTAAAATTTCTATAATTTAATATGATAATTTCTATAATTTCTATAATTTAATTTCTATAATTTCATAATTTCCCATAATTGATATATTTTTTCAAAATATTTATCAAATAAACTCACAAAAGGCATTGTATAATCATATAATGTTTATGTGAGGAGTCTGTGGACAGTGTCTTATAAATATTTTTTCATGTTTGAATTTTGATGCAAAATTTATTAATCATATAAAATATATTTTAAAAGCTTAATTTATTTTTTTATTCCAAACTCTCTCTCTCTCTCTCTCTCTCTCTCTCTCTCTCTCTCTCTCTCTCTCTCTCTCTCAAAACAAAAATATAAAAATTTGTAACTTCTTTTTCACTTTTGTTTTTTTTTTTTTCTTTATTTGTTGATGACTTCATTTTTTTAACTTGATATAAATATACAATATACTAACACAAGTACACAACAAAAAATAATAATTATTTTTTGGGGATTATCTAAAAATACATAGAAATAAAGTATTTAACAAATTGTTTTTTTTTTTTTTGCTTTTTTCGTGCGTCGTGTCGAGTCGTGCCATGCCAGGATTTATACATACTCGTCAAACGTTAACGTTCACGACGTTAACAATAACCTCATTTCCGCCATTGCAGCGGAGAATGCGACCTTTCGGCACTTGTTCGGCCGGCCCCCGCTAGCCGAATACCCAAACAAATGTTCAAGATATCAAGAGTTTCTATATATTTCGTGGAAACAAAATCCTACATTTGGTTTTGGGCTGAATGAAGTCTCCTAGTAAAATTATGCTAAAAAACATAATTCTGACTTACCTTAGACGACATTCACGGCCACATTCACATTGACTCTCTCTCGTTATTCGGCCGCATTTTCAGCCGGTAAACCGCCGGCCAAGCAGCTCCAAATGTAATATACACCCCATGCGATCAACCCACTGCCTCATACCCCGACAACCGTCTTGGCGGCCGTCGCGAGACCCAGGAAATCCATTTCTCTCTATTATCTCTCTCTCTCTCTCTCTCTAATCGAACCTGATATATATAGCCGTTTTTTTTTTTTTTTGTGAAAAAGGGACGAAATTAATTTTTTTTTTCAACTAGGGACGAAATTAATTGGCAGCCGCCATTTGGGATATTAGACTTTCCATCTGAGCTCAAGGTCAGAATTTTTACACCCTGCCGCACGTGGCATCCTTCATAATTGATAACTTCATATGAAGTATAGCTTATTTTAGTTAAATAAACTTAGTATTTTCGTAAATGAACTTCTATAATATAATTTCTATAATTAGATTAATTTCTATAATTTAATCTCATAACTTATGTAATTTCTATAATTTAATTTGATAACTTCTGTAAGTCCCATAATTTAATTTCTTTAATTTGATTAATTTATACTCTTTATTAATTTTTATAATTTCTATAATTTAATTTCATGATGTCTATAATTTCTATAATTTAATTTCATGATGTCTAAAATTTCTATAATTTAATATGATAATTTCTATAATTTCTATAATTTAATTTCTATAATTTCATAATTTCCCATAATTGATATATTTTTTCAAAATATTTATCAAATAAACTCATAAAAGGCATTGTTTAATCATATAATGTTTATGTGAGGAGTCTGTGGACAGTGTCTTATAAATATTTTTTCATGTTTGAATTTTGATGCAAAATTTATTAATCATATAAAATATATTTTAAAAGCTTAATTTATTTTTTTATTCCAAACTCTCTCTCTCTCTCTCTCTCTCTCTCTCTCTCTCTCTCTCTCAACAAAAATATAAAAATTTGTAACTTCTTTTTCACTTTTGTTTTTTTTTCTTTATTTGTTGATGACTTCATTTTTTTAACTTGTTATAAATATACAATTCACTAACACAATTACACAACAAAAAGTAATAATTATTTTTTTGGTATTATCTAAAAATACATAGAAATAAAATATTTAACAAATTGTTTTTTTTTTTTGGTTTTTCCGTGCCTCGTGCCGTGTCGTGCCGTGCCGTGCCAGGATTTATACATACTCGTCAAACGTTAACGTTCACGACGTTAACAATAACCTCATTTCCGCCATTGCAGCGGAGAATGCGACCTTCCGGCACTTGTTCGGTCGGCCCCCGCTAGCCGAATACCCAAACAAATGTTCAAGATATCAAGAGTTTCTATATATTTCATGGAAACAAAATCCTACATTTGGTTTTGGGCTGAATGAAGTCTCCTAGTAAAATTATGCTAAAAAACATAATTCTGACTTACCTTAGACGACATTCACGGCCACATTCACATTGACTCTCTCTCGTTATTCGGCCGCATTTTCAGCCGGTAAACCGCCGGCCAAGCAGCCCCAAATGTAATATACACCCCGTGCGATCAACCCACTGCCTCATACCCCGACAACCGTCTTGGCGGCCGTCGCGAGACCCAGGAAATCCATTTCTCTCTATTATCACTCTCTCTCTCTCTCTAATCGAACCTGATATATATAGCCGTTTATTTTTTTTTTGTGAAAAAGGGACGAAATTAATTTTTTTTTTCAACTAGGGACGAAATTAATTGGCAGCCGCCATTTGGGATATTAGACTTTCCATCTGAGCTCAAGGTCAGAATTTTTACACCCTGCCGCATGTGGCATCCTTCATAATTGATAACTTCATATGAAGTATAGCTTATTTTAGTTAGATAAACTTAGTATTTTCGTAAATGAACTTCTATAATATAATTTCTATAATTAGATTAATTTCTATAATTTAATTTCATAACTTATGTAATTTCTATAATTTAATTTGATAACTTCTGTAAGTCCCATAATTTAATTTCTATAATTTGATTAATTTATACTCTTTATTAATTTTTATAATTTCTATAATTTAATTTCATGATGTCTATAATTTCTATAATTTAATTTCATGATGTCTAAAATTTCTATAATTTAATATGATAATTTCTATAATTTCTATAATTTAATTTCTATAATTTCATAATTTCCCATAATTGATATATTTTTTCAAAATATTTATCAAATAAACTCATAAAAGGCATTGTTTAATCATATAATGTTTATGTGAGGAGTCTGTGGACAGTGTCTTATAAATATTTTTTCATGTTTGAATTTTGATGCAAAATTTATTAATCATATAAAATATATTTTAGAAGCTTGATTTATTTTTTTATTCCAAACTCTCTCTCTCTCTCTCTCTCTCTCTCTCTCTCTCAACAAAAATATAAAAATTTGTAACTTCTTTTTCACTTTTTTTTTTTTTCTTTATTTGTTGATGACTTCATTTTTTTAACTTGTTACAAATATACAATTCACTAACACAATTACACAACAAAAAGTAATAATTATTTTTTTGGTATTTTCTAAAAATACATAGCAATAAAATATTTACCAAATTGTTTTTTTTTTTTGGCTTTTCCGTGCCTCGTGCCGTGTCGTGCCGTGCCATGCCAGGATTTATACATACTCGTCAAACGTTAAGGTTCACGACGTTAACAATAACCTCATTTCCGCCATTGCAGCGGACAACGCGACCTTCCTGCACTTGTTCGGCCGGCCCCCGCTAGCCGAATACCCAAACAAATGTTCAAGATATCAAGAGTTTCTATATATTTCATGGAAACAAAATCCAACATTTGGTTTTGGGCTGAATGAAGTCTCGCAGTAAAATTATGCTAAAAAACATAATTCTGACTTACCTTAGACGACATTCACGGCCACATTCACATTGACTCTCTCCCGTCCTTCGGCCGCATTTTCAGCTAGTAAACCGCCGGCCAAGCAGCTCCAAATGTAATATACACCCCATGCGATCAACCCACTACTTCATACCCCAGCAAACGTCTGCGGCCGTCACGAGACCACGGAAATCCATTTCTCTCTATTATCTCTCTCTCTCTCTCTCTCTCTCTCTCTCTAATCGAACCTGATATATATAGCCGTTTATTATATTTTTTTGAAAAAGCGGACGAAATTAATTTTTTTTTTTTGAACTGGGGACGAAATTAATTTGCAGCCGCCAATTGGGATATTAGACTTTGCATCTGCGCTCGGGGTCAGAATTTTTACATCCTGTCGCATGCGGGATCGTTCATAATTGAGAACTTCATATCAAGTTTAGCTTATTTTAGTTAAATAAACTTAGTATTTTCGTAAATGAACTTCTATAATACAATTTCTATAATTAGATTAATTTCTATAATGTAATTTCATAATTTCTGTAATTTCTATAATTTAATTTGATAACTTCTATTAGTTCCATAATTTAATTTCTATTATTTGATTAATTTATACGCTTTATTAATTTTTACAATTTCTATAATTTAATTTGATGACGTCTATAATTTCTATAATTTAATTTCATGTCTATAATTTCTATAATTTAATATGATAATTTCTATAATTTCTATAATTTAATTTCTATAATTTCATAATTTGCAAAATTGATATATTTTTTCAAAATATTTATCAAATAAACTCATAAAAGGCAATGTATAATCATATAATGTTTATGTGAGGAGTTTCTGGACAGTGTCTTATAAATATTTTTTCATGTATGAATTTTGATTAAAAATTTATTAATCCTATAAAATAAATTTTAAAAGCTTAATTTATTTTTTTTGTCCAAACTCTCTCTCTCTCTCTCTCTCTCTCTCTCTCTCTCTCTCTCTCTCAAAACAAAAATACAAAAATTTGTAACTTCCTTTTCCCTTTTGTTTTTTTTTTTTATTTATTTGTTGATGACTTCATTTTTTTAACTTGTTATAAATATACAATTCACTAACACAATTACACAACAAAAAATAATAATAATTTTTTTGGTATTATCTACAAATACATAGAAATAAGATATTTAACAAATTGTTTTTTTTTTTGGTTTTTCCGTGCCTCGTGTCGTGTCGTGCTGTGCCATGCCAGGATTTATACATACTCGTCAAACGTTAACGTTCACGACGTTAACAATAACCTCATTTCCGCCATTGCAGCGGACAACGCGACCTTCCTGCACTTGTTCGGCCGGCCCCCGCTAGCCGAATACCCAAACAAATGTTCAAGATATCAAGAGTTTCTATATATTTCATGGAAACAAAATCCTACATTTGGTTTAGGGCTGAATGAAGTCTCGCAGTAAAATTATGCTAAAAAACATAATTCTGACTTACCATAGACGACATTCACGGCCACATTCACATTGACTCTCTCCCGTCCTTCGGCCGCATTTTCAGCCAGTAAACCGCCGGCCAAGCAGCTCCAGATGTAATATACACCCCATGCGATCAACCCACTACTTCATACCCCGGCAACCGTCTTGGCGGCCGTCACGAGACCAAGGAAATCCATTTCTCTCTATTATCTCTCTCTCTCCCTCTCTCTCTCTCTCTAATCGAACCTGATATATATAGCCGTTTATTTTTTTGTTTTGGAAAAACGGACGAAATTAATTTTTTTTTTTTGAACTGGGGACGAAATTAATTTGCAGCCGCCATTTGGGATATTAGACTTTGCATCTGCGCTCGGGGTCAGAATTTTTACACCCTGCCGCATGCGGGATCCTTCATAATTGAGAACTTCATATCAAGTTTAGCTTATTTTAGTTAAATAAACTTAGTATTTTCGTAAATAAACTTCTATAATACAATTTCTATAATTAGATTAATTTCTATAATGTAATTTCATAATTTCTGTAATTTCTATCATTTAATTTGATAACTTCTATTAGTTCCATAATTTAATTTCTATTATTTGATTAATTTATACTCTTTATTAGTTTTTACAATTTCTATAATTTAATTTGATGATGTCTATAATTTCTATAATTTAATTTCATGATGTCTATAATTTCTATAAATTAATTTTATGATGTCTATAATTTCTATAATTTAATATGATAATTTCTATAATTTAATTTCTATAATTTCAAAATTTCCAAAATTGATATATTTTTTCAAAATATTTATCAAATAAACTCATAAAAGGCAATGTATAATCATATAATGTTTATGTGAGGAGTTTCTGGACTGTGTCTTATAAATATTTTTTCATGTTTGAATTTTGATTCAAAATTTATTAATCATATAAAATATATATTAAAAGCTTAATTTATTTTTTTTGTCCAAATTCTCTCTCTCTCTCTCCCTCTCTCAAAACAAAAATATAAAAATTTGTAACTTCTTTTTCCCTTTTGTTTTTTTTTTATTTATTTGTTGATTACTTCATTTTTTTAACTTGTTATAAATATACAATTCACTAACACAATTACACAACAAAAATAATAATTATTTTTTTGGTATTATCTAAAAATACATAGAAATAAAATATTTAACAAATTGTTTTTTTTTTTGGTTTTTCCGTGCCTCGTGCTGTGTCGTGCCGTGCCATGCCAGGATTTATACATACTCGTCAAACGTTAACGTTCACGACGTTAACAATAACCTCATTTCCGCCATTGCAGCGGACAACGCGACCTTCCTGCACTTGTTCGGCCGGTCCCCGCTAGCCGAATACCCAAACAAATGTTCAAGATATCAAGAGTTTCTATATATTTCATGGAAAGAAAATCCTACATTTGGTTTTGGGCTGAATGAAGTCTCGCAGTAAAATTATGATAAAAAACATAATTCTGACTTACCATAGACGACATTCACGGCCACATTCACATTGACTCTCTCCCGTCCTTCGGCCGCATTTTCAGCCAGTAAACCGCCGGCCAAGCAGCTCCAGATGTAATATACACCCCATGCGATAAACCTACTACTTCATACCCCGGCAACCGACTTGGCGGCCGTCACGAGAACAAGGAAATCCATTTCTCTCTATTATCTCTCTCTCTCTCTCTCTCTCTCTCTCTCTCTCTCTCTCTCTCTCTCTCTGTCTCTCTAATCGAACCTGATATATATAGCCGTTTATTTTTTTGTTTTGGAAAAACGGACGAAATTAATTTTTTTTTTTGAACTGGGGACGAAATTAATTTGCAGCCGCCATTTGGGATATTAGACTTTGCATCTGCGCTCGGGGTCAGAATTTTTACACCCTGCCGCATGCGGGATCCTTCATAATTGAGAACTTCATATCAAGTTTAGCTAATTTTAGTTAAATAAACTTAGTATTTTTGTAAATGAACTTCTATAATACAATTTCTATAATTAGATTAATTTCTATAATGTAATTTCATAATTTCTGTAATTTCTATAATTTAATTTGATAACTTCTATTAGTTCCATAATTTAATTTCTATTATTTGATTAATTTATACTCTTTATTAATTTTTACAATTTCTATAATTTAATTTGATGATGTCTATAATTTCTATAATTTAATTTCATGATGTCTATAATTTCTATAAATTAATTTCATGATATCTATAATTTCTATAATTTAATATGATAATTTCTATAATTTCTATAATTTAATTTCTATAATTTCATAATTTCCAAAATTGATATATTTTTTCAAAATATTTATCAAATAAACTCATAAAAGGCAATGTATAATCATATAATGTTTATGTGAGGAGAGTCTGGACAGTGTCTTATAAATATTTTTTCATGTTTGAATTTTGATTCAAAATTTATTAATCATATAAAATATATTTTAAAAGCTTAATTTATTTTTTTTGTCCAAACTCTCTCTCTCTCTCACTCTCTCTCTCTCAAAACAAAAATATAAAAATTTGTAACTTCTTTTTCCCTTTTGTTTTTTTTTTTTGTTTGTTGATGACTTCATTTTTTTAACTTGTTATAAATGTACAATTCACTAACACAAGTACACAACAAAAAATAATTATTATTTTTTTGGGATTATCTAAAAATGCATAGAAGTAAAATATTTAACAAATTGTTTTTTTTTTTTGGTTTTTCGGTGCCTCGTGCCGTGTCGTGCCGTGCCATGCCAGGATTTATACATAGTCGTCAAACGTTAACGTTCACGACGTTAACAATAACCTCATTTCCGCCATTGCAGCGGACAACGCGACCTTCCTGCACTTGTTCGGCCGGCCCCCGCTAGCCGAATACCCAAACAAATGTTCAAGATATCAAGAGTTTCTATATATTTCATGGAAACAAAATCCTACATTTGGTTTTGGGCTGAATGAAGTCTCGCAGTAAAATTATGCTAAAAAACATAATTCTGACTTACCATAGACGACATTCACGGCCACATTCACATTGACTCTCTCCCGTCCTTCGGCCGCATTTTTAGCCAGTAAACAGCCGGCCAAGCAGCTCCAGATGTAATATACACCCCATGCGATAAACCCACTACTTCATACCCCGGCAACCGTCTTGGCGGCCGTCACGAGACCAAGGAAATCCATTTCTCTCTATTATCTCTCTCTCTCTCTCTCTCTCTCTCTCTAATCGAACCTGATATATACAGCCGTTTATTTTTTTGTTTTGGAAAAACGGACGAAATTATTTTTTTTTTTTGAACTGGGGACGAAATTAATTTGCAGCCGCCATTTGGGATATTTGACTTTGCATCTGTGCTCGGGGTCAGAATTTTTACACCCTGCCGCATGCGGGATCCTTCATAATTGAAAACTTCATATCAAGTTTAGCTTATTTTAGTTAAATAAACTTAGTATTTTCGTAAATGAACTTCTATAACACAATTTCTATAATTAGATTAATTTCTATAATGTAATTTCATAATTTCTGTAACTTCTATAATTTAATTTGATAACTTCTATTAGTTTCCATAATTTAATTTCTATTATTTGATTAATTTATACTCTTTATTAATTTTTACAATTTCTATAATTTAATTTGATGATGTCTATAATTTCTATAATTTAATTTCATGATGTCTATAATTTCTATAAATTAATTTCATGATGTCTATAATTTCTATAATTTAATATGATAATTTCTATAATTTCTATAATTTAATTTCTATAATTTCATAATTTCCAAAATTGATATATTTTTTCAAAATATTTATCAAATAAACTCATAAAAGGAAATGTATAATCATATAATGTTTATGTGAGGAATTTCTGGACAGTGTCTTATAAATATTTTTTCATGTTTGAATTTTGATTCAAAATTTATTAATCATATAAAATATATTTTAAAAGCTTAATTTATTTTTTTTGTCCAAATTCTCTCTCTCTCTCTCTCTCTCTCTCTCTCTCTCTCTCTCTCAAAACAAAAATATAAAAATTTGTAACTTCTTTTTCCCTTTTGTTTTTTTTTTTATTTATTTGTTGATGACTTCATTTTTTTAACTTGTTATAAATATACAATTCACTAACACAATTACACAACAAAAAATAATAATTATTTTTTTGGTATTATCTAAAAATACATAGAAATAAAATATTTAACAAATTTTTTTTTTTTTGGTTTTTCCGTGCCTCGTGCCGTGCCATGCCAGGATTTATACATACTCGTCAAACGTTAACGTTCACGACGTTAACAATAACCTCATTTCCGCCATTGCAGCGGACATCGCGACCTTCCTGCACTTGTTCAGCCGGCCCCCGCTAGCCGAATACCCAAACAAATGTTCAAGATATCAAGAGTTTCTATATATTTCATGGAAACAAAATCCTACAATTGGTTTTGGGCTGAATGAAGTCTCGCAGTAAAATTATGCTAAAAAACATAATTCTGACTTACCATAGACGACATTCACGGCCACATTCACATTGACTCTCTCCCGTCCTTCGGCCGCATTTTCAGCCAGTAAACCGCCGGCCAAGCAGCTCCAGATGTAATATACACCCCATGCGATCAACCCACTTCTTCATACCCAGGCAACCGTCTTGGCGACTGTCACGAGAACAAGGAAATCCATTTCTCTCTATTATCTCTCTCTCTCTCTCTCTCTAATCGAACCTGATATACATAGCCGTTTATTTTTTTTTTTGGAAAAACGGACGAAATTAAATTTTTTTTTTTGAACTGGGGACGAAATTAATTTGCAGCCGCCATTTGGGATATTAGACTTTGCATCTGCGCTCGGGGTCAGAATGTTTACACCCTGCCGCATGCGGGATCCTTCATAATTGAGAACTTCATATCAAGTTTAGCTTATTTTAGTTAAATAAACTTAGTATTTTCGTATATGAACTTCTATAATACAATTTCTATAATTAGATTAATTTCTATAATGTAATTTCATAATTTCTGTAATTTCTATAATTTAATTTGATAACTTCTATTAGTTCCATAATTTAATTTCTATTATTTGGTTAATTTATACTCTTTATTAATTTTTACAATTTCTATAACTTAATTTGATGATGTCTATAATTTCTATAATTTAATTTCATGGTGTCTATAATTTCTATAAATTAATTTCATGATGTCTATAATTTCTATAATTTAATATGATAATTTCTATAATTTAATTTCTATAATTTCATAATTTCCAAAATTGATATATTTTTTCAAAATATTTATCAAATAAACTCATAAAAGGCAATGTATAATCATATAATGTTTATGTGAGGAGAGTGTGGACAGTGTCTTATAAATATGTTTTCATGTTTGAATTTTGATTCAAAATTTATTAATCATATAAAATATATTTTAAAAGCTTAATTTATTTTTTTTGTCCAAACTCTCTCTCTCTCTCTCTCTCTCTCTCTCTCTCTCAAAACAAAAATATAAAAATTTGTAACTTCTTTTTCCCTTTTTTTTTTTTAATTTGTTGATGACTTCATTTTTTTAACTTGTTATAAATGTACAATTCACTAACACAAGTACACAACAAAAAATAATAATTATTTTTTTGGGATTATCTAAAAATACATAGAAATAAAATATTTAACAAATTGTTTTTTTTTTTGGTTTTTCGGTGCCTCGTGCCGTGTCGTGCCGTGCCATGCCAGGATTTATACATACTCGTCAAACGTTAACGTTCACGACGTTAACAATAACCTCAGTTCCGCCATTGCAGCCGACAACGCGACCTTCCTGCACTTGTTCGGCCGGCCCCCGCTAGCCGAATACCCAAACAAATGTTCAAGATATCAAGAGTTTCTATATATTTCATGGAAACAAAATCCTACATTTGGTTTTGGGCTGAATGAAGTCTCGCAGTAAAATTATGCTAAAAAACATAATTCTGACTTACCATAGACGACATTCACGGCAACATTCACATTGACTCTCTCCCGTCCTTCGGCCGCATTTTCCGCGAGTAAACCGCCGGCCAAGCAGCTCCAGATGTAATATACACCCCATGCGATCAACCCACTACTTCATACCCCGGCAACCGTCTTGGCGGCCGTCACGAGACCAAGGAAATCCATTTCTCTCTATTATCTCTCTCTCTCTCTCTCTCTCTCTCTCTCTAATCGAACCTGATATATATAGCCGTTTATTTTTTTGTTTTGGAAAAACGGACGAAATTAATTTTTTTTTTTTTGAACTGGGGACGAAATTAATTTGCAGCTGCCATTTGGGATATTAGACTTTGCATCTGCGCTCGGGGTCAGAATTTTTACACCCTGCCGCATGCGGGATCCTTCATAATTGAGAACTTCATATCAAGTTTACCTTATTTTAGTTAAATAAACTTAGTATTTTCGTAAATGAACTTCTATAATACAATTTCTATAATTAGATTAATTTCTATAATGTAATTTCATAATTTTTGTAATTTCTATAATTTAATTTGATAACTTCTATTAGTTCCATAATTTAATTTCTATTATTTGATTAATTTATACTCTTTATTAATTTTTACAATTTCTATAATTTAATTTGATGATGTCTATAATTTCTATAATTTAATTTGATGATGTCTATAATTTCTATAAATTAATTTCATGATGTCTATAATTTGTATAATTTAATATGATAATTTCTGTAATTACTATAATTTAATTTCTATAATTTCATAATTTCAAAATTGATATATTTTTTCAAAATATTTATCAAATAGACTCATAAAAGGCAATGTATAATCATATAATGTTTATGTGAGGAGTTTCTGGACAGTGTCTTATAAATATTTTTTCATGTTTGAATTTTGATTCAAAATTTATTAATCATATAAAATATATTTTAAAAGCTTAATTTTTTTTTTCCAAACTCTCTCTCTCTCTCTCTCTCTCTCTCTCTCTCTCTCTCTCTCAAAACAAAAATATAAAAATTTGTAACTTGTTTTTCCCTTTTGTTTTTTTTTTTATTTATTTGTTGATGACTTCATTTTTTTAACTTGTTATAAATATACAATTCACTAACACAATTACACAACAAAAAATAATAATTATTTTTTTGGTATTATCTGAAAATACATAGAAAAAAAATATTTAACAAATTTTTTTTTTTTTTGGTTTTTCCATGCCTCGTGCCGTGCCTTGCCAGGATTTATTCATACTCGTCAAACGTTAACGTTCACGACGTTAACAAGAACCTCATTTCCGCCATTGCGGCCGACAACGCGACCTTCCTGCACTTGTTCGGCCGGCCCCCGCTAGCCGAATACCCAAACTAAAGTTCAAGATATCAAGAGTTTCTATATATTTCATGGAAACAAAATCCTACATTTGGTTTTGGGCTGAATGAAGTCTCGCAGCAAAATTATGCTAAAAAACATAATTCTGACTTACCATAGACGACATTCACGGCCACATTCACATTGACTCTCTCCCGTCCTTCGGCCGCATTTTCAGCCAGTAAACCGCCGGCCAAGCAGCTCCAGATGTAATATACACCCCATGCGATCAACCCACTTCTTCATACCCAGGCAACCGTCTTGGCGGCTGTCACGAGAACAAGGAAATCCATTTCTCTCTATTATCTCTCTCTCTCTCTCTCTCTCTCTCAAATCGAACCTGATATATATAGCCGTTTATTTTTTTTTTTGGAAAAACGGACGAAATTAATTTTTTTTTTTTTTGAACTGGGGACGAAATTAATTTGCAGTCGCCATTTGGGATATTAGACTTTGCATCTGCGCTCGGGGTCAGAATGTTTACACCCTGCCGCATGCGGGATCCTTCATAATTGAGAACTTCATATCAAGTTTAGCTTATTTTAGTTAAATAAACTTAGTATTTTCGTAAATGAACTTCTATAATACAATTTCTATAATTAGATTAATTTCTATAATGTAATTTCATAATTTCTGTAATTTCTATAATTTAATTTGATAACTTCTATTAGTTCCATAATTTAATTTCTATTATTTGGTTAATTTATACTCTTTATTAATTTTTACAATTTCTATAACTTAATTTGATGATGTCTATAATTTCTATAATTTAATTTCATGATGTCTATAATTTCTATAAATTAATTTCATGATGTCTATAATTTCTATAATTTAATATGATAATTTCTATAATTTCTATAATTTAATTTCTATAATTTCATAATTTCCAAAATTGATATATTGTTTCAAAATATTTATCAAATAAACTCATAAAAGGCAATGTATAATCATATAACGTTTATGTGAGGAGAGTGTGGACAGTGTCTTATAAATATGTTTTCATGTTTGAATTTTGATTCAAAATTTATTAATCATATAAAATATATTTTAAAAGCTTAATTTATTTTTTTTGTCCAAACTCTCTCTCTCTCTCTCTCTCTCTCTCTCTCTCTCTCTCTCTCTCTCTCTCTCTCAAAACAAAAATATAAAAATTTGTAACTTCTTTTTCCCTTTTTTTTTTTTTATTTGTTGATGACTTCATTTTTTTAACTTGTTATAAATGTACAATTCACTAACACAAGTACACAACAAAAAATAATAATTATTTTTTTGGGATTATCTAAAAATACATAGAAATAAAATATTTAACAAATTGTTTTTCTTTTTGGTTTTTCGGTGCCTCGTGCCGTGTCGTGCCGTGCCATGCCAGGATTTATACATACTCGTCAAACGTTAACGTTCACGACGTTGACAATAACCTCATTTCCGCCATTGCAGCGGACAACGCGACCTTCCTGCACTTGTTCGGCCGGCCCCCGCTAGCCGAATACCCAAACAAATGTTCAAGATATCAAGAGTTTCTATATATTTCATGGACACAAAATCCTACATTTGGTTTTGGGCTGAATGAAGTCTCGCTGTAAAATTATGCTAAAAAACATAATTCTGACTTACCATAGACGACATTCACGGCCACATTCACATTGACTCTCTCCCGTCCTTCGGCCGCATTTTCCGCTAGTAAACCGCCGGCCAAGCAGCTCCAGATGTAATATACACCCCAAGCGATCAACCCACTACTTCATACCCCGGCAACCGTCTTGGCGGCCGTCACGAGACCAAGGAAATCCATTTCTCTCTATTATCTCTCTCTCTCTCTCTCTCTCTCTCTCTCTCTCTCTCTCTCTCTCTCTCTCTCTCTGTCTCTAATCGAACCTGATATATATAGCCGTTTATTTTTTTGTTTTGGAAAAACGGACGAAATTAATTTTTTTTTTTGAACTGGGGACGAAATTAATTTGCAGCTGCCATTTGGGATATTAGACTTTGCATCTGCGCTCGGGGTAAGAATTTTTACACCCTGCCGCATGCGGGATCCTTCATAATTGAGAACTTCATATCAAGTTTAGCTTATTTTTGTTAAATAAACTTAGTATTTTCGTAAATGAACTTCTATAATACAATTTCTATAATTAGATTAATTTCTATAATGTAATTTCATAATTTTTGTAATTTCTATAATTTAATTTGATAACTTCTATTAGTTCCATAATTTAATTTCTATTATTTGATTAATTTATACTCTTTATTAATTTTTACAATTTCTATAATTTAATTTGATGATGTCTATAATTTCTATAATTTAATTTGATGATGTCTATAATTTCTATAAATTAATTTCATGATGTCTATAATTTGTATAATTTAATATCATAATTTCTGTAATTACTATAATTTAATTTCTATAATTTCATAATTTCCAAAATAGATATATTTTTTCAAAATATTTATCAAATAAACTCATAAAAGGCAATGTATAATCATATAATGTTTATGTGAGGAGTTTCTGGACAGTGTCTTATAAATATTTTTTCATGTTTGAATTTTGATTCAAAATTTATTAATCATATAAAATATATTTTAAAAGCTTAATTTATTTTTTTTGTCCAAACTCTCTCTCTCTCTCTCTCTCTCTCTCAAAACAAAAATATAAAAATTTGTAACTTGTTTTTCCCTTTTGTTTATTTTTTATTTATTTGTTGATGACTTCATTTTTTTAACTTGTTATAAATATACAATTCACTAACACAATTACACAACAAAAAATAATAATTATTTTTTTGGTATTATCTGAAAATACATAGAAAAAAAATATTTAACAAATTTTTTTTTTTTTTGGTTTTTCCATGCCTCGTGCCGTGCCATGCCAGGATTTATTCATACTCGTCAAACGTTAACGTTCACGACGTTAACAAGAACCTCATTTCCGCCATTGCGGCGGACAACGCGACCTTCCTGCACTTGTTCGGCCGGCCCCCGCTAGCCGAATACCCAAACAAAAGTTCAAGATATCAAGAGTTTCTATATATTTCATGGAAACAAAATCCTACATTTGGTTTTGGGCTGAATGAAGTCTCGCAGTAAAATTATGCTAAAAAACATAATTCTGACTTACCATAGACGACATTCACGGCCACATTCACATTGACTCTCTCCCGTCCTTCGGCTGCATTTTCAGCCAGTAAACCGCCGGCCAAGCAGCTCCAGATGTAATATACACCCCATGCGATCAACCCACTTCTTCATACCCCGGCAACAGTCTTGGCGGCTGTCACGAGACCAAGGAAATCCATTTCTCTCTATTATCTCTCTCTCTCTCTCTCTAATCGAACCTGATATATATAGCCGTTTATTTTTTATTTTTGGAAAAACGGACGAAATTAAATTTTTTTTTTTTGAACTGGGGACGAAATTAATTTGCAGCCGCCATTTGGGATATTAGACTTTGCATCTGCGCTCGGGGTCAGAATTTTTACACCCTGCCACATGCGGCATCCTTCATAATTGAGAACTTCATATCAAGTTTAGCTTATTTTAGTTAAATAAACTTAGTATTTTCGTAAATGAACTTCTATAATACAATTTCTATAATTAGATTAATTTCTATAATGTAATTTCATAATTTCTGTAATTTCTATAATTTAATTTGATAACTTCTATTAGTTCCATAATTTAATTTCTATTATTTGATTAATTTATACTCTTTATTAATTTTTACAATTACTATAATTTAATTGCATGATGTCTATAATTTCTATAATTTAATTTCATGATGTCTATAATTTCTATAAATTAATTTCATGATGTCTATAATTTCTATAATTTAATATGATAATTTCTATAATTTCTATAATTTCATAATTTCCAAAATTGATATATTTTTTCAAAATATTTATCAAATAAACACATAAAAGGCAATGTTTAATCATATAATGTTTATGTGAGGAGAGTCTGGACAGTGTCTTATAAATATTTTTTCATGTTTGAATTTTGATTCAAAATTTATTAATCATATAAAATATATTTTAAAAGCTTAATTTATTTTTTTTGTCCAAACTCTCTCTCTCTCTCTCTCAAAACAAAAATATAAAAATTTGTAACTTCTTTTTCCCTTTTGTTTTTATTTGTTGATGACTTCATTTTTTTAACTTGTTATAAATGTACAATTCACTAACACAAGTACACAACAAAAAATAATAATTATTTTTTTGGGATTATCTAAAAATACATAGAAATAAAATATTTAGCAAATTGTTTTTTTTTTTTTGGTTTTTCGGTGCCTCGTGCCGTGTCGTGCCGTGCCATGCCAGGATTTATACATACTCATCAAACGTTAACGTTCACGACGTTAACAATAACCTTATTTCCGCCATTGCAGCGGACAACGCGACCTTCCTGCACTTGTTCGGCCGGCCCCTGCTAGCCGAATACCCAAACAAATGTTCAAGATATCAAGAGTTTCTATATATTTCATGGAAACAAAATCCTACATTTGGTTTTGGGCTGAATGAAGTCTCGCAATTAAATTTTGCTAAAAAACATAATTCTGACTTACATTAGACGACATTCACGGCCACATTCACATTGACTCTCTCCCGTCCTTCGGCCGCATTTTCAGCCAGTTTACCGCCGGCCAAGCAGCTCCAGATGTAATATACACCCCATGCGATCAACCCACTACTTCATACCCCGGCAACCGTCTTGGCGGCCGTCACGAGACCAAGGAAATCCATTTCTCTCTATTATCTCTCTCTCTCTCTCTCTCTCTCTAATCGAACCTGATATATATAGCCGTTTTTTTTTTTGGAAAAACGGACGAAATTAATTTTTTTTTTTGAACTGGGGACGAAATTAATTTGCAGCCGCCATTTGGGATATTAGACTTTGCATCTGCGCTTGGGGTCAGAATTTTTACACCCTGCCGCATGCGGGATCCTTCATAATTGAGAATTTCATATCAAGTTTAGCTTATTTTAGTTAAATAAACTTAGTATTTTCATAAATGAACTTCTTTAATACAATTTCTATAATTAGATTAATTTCTATAATGTAATTTCATAATTTCTGTAATTTCTATAATTTAATTTGATAACTTCTATTAGTTCCATAATTTAATTTCTATTATTTGATTAATTTATACTCTTTATTAATTTTTACAATTTCTATAACTTAATTTGATGATGTCTATAATTTCTATAATTTAATTTCATGATGTCTATAATTTCTATAAATTAATTTCATGATGTCTATAATTTCTATAATTTAATATGATAATTTCTATAATTTCTATAATTTAATTTCTATAATTTCATAATTTCCAAAATTGATATATTTTTTCAAAATATTTATCAAATAAACTCATAAAAGGCAATGTATAATCATATAATGTTTATGTGAGGAGAGTCTGGACAGTGTCTTATAAATATTTTTTCATGTTTGAATTTTGATTCAAAATTTATTAATCATATAAAATATATTTTAGAAGCTTAATTTATTTTTTTTGTCCAAACTCTCTCTCTCTCTCTCTCTCTCTCTCTCTCTCTCTCTCTCTCTCTCTCTCTCAAAACAAAAATACAAAAATTTGTAACTTCTTTTTCCCTTTTGTTTTTTTTTTTTATTTGTTGATGACTTCATTTTTTTAACTTGTTATAAATGTACAATTCACTAACACAAGTACACAACAAAAAATAATAATTATTTTTTGGGGATTATCTAAAAATGCATAGAAGTAAAATATTTAACAAATTGTTTTTTTTTTTTGGTTTTTCGGTGCCTTGTGCCGTGTCGTGCCGTGCCATGCCAGGATTTATACATACTCGTCAAACGTTAACGTTCACGACGTTAACAATAACCTCATTTCCGCCATTGCAGCGGACAACGCGACCTTCCTGCACTTGTTCGGCCGGCCCCCGCTAGCCGAATACCCAAACAAATGTTCAAGATATCAAGAGTTTCTATATATTTCATGGAAACAAAATCCTACATTTGGTTTTGGGCTGAATGAAGTCTCGCAGTAAAATTATGCTAAAAAACATAATTCTGACTTACATTAGACGACATTCACGGCCACATTCACATTGACTCTCTCCCGTCCTTCGGTCGCATTTTCAGCCAGTAAACCGCCGGCCAAGCAGCTCCAGATGTAATATACACCCCATGCGATCAACCCACTACTTCATACCCCGGCAACCGTCTTGGCGGCCGTCACGAGACCAAGGAAATCCATTTCTCTCTATTATCTCTCTCTCTCTCCCTCTCTCTCTAATCGAACCTGATATATATAGCTGTTTATTTTTTTTTTTTTTGGAAAAACGGAGGAAATTAATTTTTTTTTTTTGAACTGGGGACGAAATTAATTTGCAGCCTCCATTTGGGATATTAGACTTTGCATTTGCGCTTGGGGTCAGAATTTTTACACCCTGCCGCATGCGGGATCCTTCATAATTGAGAATTTCATAGCAAGTTTAGCTTATTTTAGTTAAATAAACTTAGTATTTTCGTAAATGAACTTCTATAATACAATTTCTATAATTAGATTAATTTCTATAATGTAATTTCATAATTTCTGTAATTTCTATAATTTAATTTGGTAACTTCTATTAGTTCCATAATTTAATTTCTATTATTTGATTAATTTATACTCTTTATTAATTTTTACAATTTCTATAATTTAATTTGATGATGTCTATAATTTCTATAATTTAATTTCATGATGTCTATAATTTCTATAAATTAATTTCATGATGTCTATAATTTCTATAATTTAGTATGAAAATTTCTATAATTTCTATAATTTAATTTCTATAATTTCATAATTTCCAAAATTGATATATTTTTTCAAAATATTTATCAAATAAACTCATAAAAGGCAATGTATAATCATATAATGTTTATGTGAGGAGTTTCTGGACAGTGTCTTATAAATATTTTTCCATGTTTGAATTTTGATTCAAAATTTATTAATCATATAAAATATATTTTAAAATCTTAATTTATTTTTTTTGTCCAAACTCTCTCTCTCTCTCTCTCTCTCAAAACAAAAATATAAAAATTTGTAACTTCTTTTTCCCTTTTGTTTTTTATTTATTTATTTGTTGATGACTTCATTTTTTTAACTTGATATAAATATACAATTCACTAACACAAGTACACAACAAAAAATAATAATTATTTTTTTGGGATTATCTAAAAATACATGGAAATAAAGTATTTAACAAATTGTTTTTTTTTTTTTTGGTTTTTCCGTGCCTCGTGCCGTGTCGTGTTATGCCAGGATTTATACATACTCGTCAAACGTTAACGTTCACGACGTAAACAATAACCTCATTTCTGCCACTACAGCGGACAGCGCGACCTTCCTGCACTTGTTCGGCCGGCCCCCGCTAGCCGAATACCCAAACAAATGTTCAAGATATCATGAGTTTCTGTATATTTCATGGAAACAAAATCCTACATTTGGTTTTGGGCTGAATGAAGTCTCCAAGTAAAATTATGCTAAAAAACATAATTCTGACTTACCTTAGATGACATTCACGGCCACATTCACATTGACTCTCTCCCGTCCTTCGGCCGCATTTTCAGCCAGTAAACTGCCAGCCTAGCAGCTCCAGATGTAATATACACCCCATGCGATCAACCCACTACTTCATACCCCGACAACCGTCTTGGCGGCCGTCACGAGACCCAGGAAATCCATTTCTCTCTATTATCTCTCTCTCTCTCTCTCTCTCTCTCTCTCTCTCTCTCTCTCTCTCTCTCTCTCTCTAATCGAACCTGATATATATATAGCCGTTTATTTTTTTTTTTGGAAAAACAGACGAAATTAATTTTTTTTTTTTTGAACTGGGGACGAAATTAATTTGCAGCCGCCATTTAGGATATTAGACTTTGCATCTGCGCTCGGGGTCAAAATTTTTACACCCTGCCGCATGCGGGATCATTCATAATTGAGAACTTTATATCAAGTTTAGCTTATTTTAGTTAAATAAACTTAGTATTTTGGTAAATGAACTTCTATAATACAATTTCTATAATTAGATTAATTTCTATAATGTAATTTCATAATTTCTCTAATTTCCATAATTTAATTTCTATTATTTGATTAATTTATACTCTTTATTAATTTTTACAATTTCTATAATTTAATTTCATGATGTCTATAATTTCTATAATTTAATTTCATGATGTCTATAATTTGTATAAATTAATTTCATGATGTCTATAATTTCTATAATTTAATATGATAATTTCTATAATTTCTATAATTTAATTTCTATAATTTCATAATTTTCCAAAATTGATATATTTTTTGAAAATATTTATCAAATAAACTCGTAAAAGGCAATGTATAATCATATAATGTTTATGTGAGGAGTCTGTGGACAGTGTCTTATAAATATTTTTTCATGTTTGAATTTTGATTCAAAATTTATTAATCATATAAAATATATTTTAAAAGCTTAATTTATTTTTTTTTGTCCAAACTCTCCCTCTCTCTCTCTCTCAAAACAAAAATATAAAAATTTGTAACTTCATTTTCCCTTTTGTTTTTTTTTTCTTTATTTCTTGATGACTTCATTTTTTTAACTTGATATAAATATACAATTCACTAACACAAGTACACAACAAAAAATAATAATTATTTTTTTGGGATTATCTAAAAATACATAGAAATAAAGTATTTAACAAATTGTTTTTTTTTGTTTTTCCGTGCCTCGTGCCGTGCCGTGCCGTGCCATGCCAGGATTTATACATATTCGTCAAACGTTAACGTTCACGACGTTAACAATAACCACATTTCCGCCATTGCAGCGGACAACGTGACCTTCCTGTAGTTGTTCGGCCGGCCCCCGCTAGCCGAATACCCAAACAAATGTTCAAGATATAAAGAGTTTCTGTATATTTCATGGACACAAAATCCTACATTTGGTTTTGGGCTGAATGAAGTCTCCTAGTAAAATTATGCTAAAAAACATAATTCTGACTTACCTTAGACGACATTCACGGCCACATTCACATTGACTCTCTCTCGTTATTCAGCCGCATTTTCAGCCGGTAAACCGCCGGCCAAGCAGCTCCAGATGTAATATACACCCCATGCGATCAACCCACTGCCTCATACCCCGGCAATCGTCTTGGCGGCCGTCGCGAGATCTAGGAAATCCATTTCTCTCTATTATCTCTCTCTCTCTCTCTCTCTCTCTCTAATCGAACCTGATATATATAGCCGTTTATTATTTTTTTTTTGGGAAAACGGACGAAATTAATTATTATTTTTTTTGAACTAGGGACGAAATTAATTGGCAGCCGCCATTTGGGATATTAGACTTTGCATCTGAGCTCCGGGTTAGAATTTTTACACCCTGCCGCTTAGGGGATCCTTCATAATTGATAACTTCATATGAAGTTTAGCTTATTTTAGTTAAATAAACTTAGTATTTTCGTAAATGAACTTCTATATTATAATTTCTATAATTATATTTATTTCTATAATTTAATTTCATAATTTCTGCAATTTCTATAATTTAATTTGATAACTTCTATAAGTTCCATAATTTAATTTCTATTATTTGATTAATTTATACTCTTTATTAATTTTTATAATTTCTATAATTTAATTTGATGATGTCAATAATTTCTATAATTTAATTTCATGATGTCTATAATTTCTATAATTTAATTTCATGATGTCTATAATTTCTATAATTTCATAATTTCCAAAATTGATATATTTTTTCAAAATATTTATCAAATAAACTCATAAATGCAATGTATAATCATATAATGTTTATCTGAGGAGTCTGTGGACAGTGTCTTATAAATATTTTTTCTTGTTTGAATTTTGATTCAAAATTTATTAATCATATAAAATATATTTTAAAAGCTTAATTTAGTTTTTTTGTCTAAACTCTCTCTCTCTCTCTCTCTCTCTCTCTCTCTCTCTCTCTCTCTCTCTCTCTCTCTCTCTCTCTCTCTCTCTCTCTCTCAAAACAAAAATATAAAAATTTGTAACTTTTTTTCCCTTTTGTTTTTTTTTTCCCTTTATTTGTTGATGTCTTATAAATACCCCGGCAACCGTCTTGGCGGCCGTCGCGAGACCCAGGAAATCCATTTCTCTCTATTATCTCTCTCCCTCTCTCTCCCTAATCGAACCTGATATATATAGCTGTTTATTTTTTTTTTTTTGGAAAAACGGACGAAATTAATTTTTTTTTGAACTGGGGACGAAATTAATTGGCAGCCGCCATTTGGGATATTAGACTTTGCATCTGAGCTCGGGGTCAGAATTTTTACACCCTACCGCATGCGGGATCCTTCGTAATTGATAACTTCATATGAAGTTTAGCTTATTTTAGTTAAATAAACTTAGTATTTTCGTAAATGAACTTCTATAATATAATTTCTATAATTAGATTAATTTCTATAATGTAATTTCATAATTTCTGTAATTTCTATAATTTAATTTGATAACTTCTATAAGTTCCATAATTTAATTTCTATTATTTGATTAATTTATACTCTTTATTAATTTTTACAATTTCTATAATTTAATTTGATGATGTCTATAATTTCTGTAATATAATTTCATAATGTCTATAATTTCTATAAATTAATTTCATGATGTCTATAATTTCTATAATTTAATATGAAAATTTCTATAATTTCTATAATTTAATTTCTATAATTTCATTATTTCCCAAAATTGATATATTTTTTCAAAATATTTATCAAATAAACTCTTAAAAGGCAATGTATAATCATATAATGTATATGTGAGGAGTCTGTGGACAGTGTCTTATAAATATTTTTTCATGTTTGAATTTTGATTCAAAATTTATTAATCATATAAAATATATTTTAAAAGCTTAATTTATTTATTTTGTCCAAACTCTCTTTCTCTCTCTCTCTCAAAACAAAAATATAAAATTTTGTAACTTCTGTTTCCCTTTTGTTTTTTTTTTCTTTATTTGTTGATGACTTCATTTTTTTAACTTGATATAAATATACAATTCACTAACACAAGTACACAACAAAAAAAATAATTATTTTTTTGGGATTATCTAAAAATACATAGAAATAAAGTATTTAACAAATTGTTTTTTTTTTTTGGTTTTTCCGTGCCTCGTGCCGTGTCGTGCCATGCCAGGATTTATACATACTCGTCAAACGTTAACGTTCACGACATTAACAATAACCTCATTTCTGCCATTGCAGCGGACAACGCGACCTTCCTGCACTTGTTCGGTCGGCCCCCGCTAGCCGAATACCCAAACAAGTGTTCAAGATATCAAGAGTTTCTATATATTTCATAGAAACAAAATCCTACATTTGGTTTTGGGCTGAATGAAGTCTCCTAGTAAAATTATGCTAAAAAACATAATTCTGACTTACCTTAGACGACATTCACGGCCACATTCACATTGACTCTCTCCCGTCCTTCGCTGCATTTTCAGCCGGTAAACCGCCGGCCAAGCAGCTCCAGATGTAATATACACCCCATGCGATCAACCCACTGCCTCATACCCCGGCAACCGTCTTGGCGGCTGTCGCGAGACCCAGGAAATCCATTTCTCTCTATTATCTCTCTCTCTCTCTCTAATCGAACCTGATATATATAGCCGTTTATTTTTTTTTTTTTTTGGAAAAACGGACGAAATTAATTTTTTTTTTTTTTGAACTGGGGATGAAATTAATTGGCATCCGCCATTTGGGATATTAGACTTTGCATCTGCGCTCGGGGTCAGAATTTTTACACCCTGCCGCATGCGGGATCCTTCATAATTGATAACTTCATATCAAGTTTAGCTTATTTTAGTTAAATAAACTTAGTATTTTCGTAAATGAACTTCTATAATATAATTTCTATAATTAGATTAATTTCTATAATGTAATTTCATAATTTCTGTAATTTCTATAATTTAATTTGATAACTTCTATTAGTTCCATAATTTAATTTCTATTATTTGATTAATTTATACTCTTTATTAATTTTTACAATTTCTATAATTTAATTGCATGATGTCTATAATTTCTATAATTTAATTTCATGATGTCTATAATTTCTCTTCTCCTCTCAATTTTCTATACCAAGACACTGTGGTTGTCTTCTATAGTTTCAACAAAAAAAATATCAATTCTAATTTTAATTTTATCCATACAATCTGCTTGTATGATTCCAGTGAAGAGAACTCAAATATTTATCCATACAATCTTCTTCTAATTTTAATTTTGTACCACTTTAATGGTTTACAATGTCAGTAAGGGGAATGAGTGGTGAACAAAAATCGATTAAACAACCTTCAAGTCAAAATATATTGAATTAATAGATGGGGAAGTAATAAACATTACCTTGTAGTTGCCACAACCAAGAAATCGTCTACCCACATTTTCCTCAATGAGAGCCGTTCGTAGTGGAGCCCTCAGGTTGCATTCACAAAGGAATTTATACCCTTCTGGGTTGCTTGCAGCTGCAGTTGCAACTATAGAAGACGACATTGAGAGGAGAAGAGAAAGGTTGGAGAGGTAGGAGGGAGGAGAGGGACACACGACAAAGGGAGAGAGGATGGATAACGTGAGGAAACATGGGTGGGGGCATATTTGGTAGATTATGTCATATTTTTACCTTCTGTTGGGTTGGGTTTCAAGGCCCAACAGAAGGTAGGGATGGAACAATTTTGCTACTGGGGGTGTTTGGTGAAAAACGTATACTTACAGGGGGTGTCCAGGTATATAACCCTTTTTAAAAAAATTCACAAACTTTAACCAATATGTTAGAAAAAACAAATTAAACCGAAAATAAGGAAATAAAGACAGAAGATTTTTATAGTGGTTTAGCAAATCAATTAGTCCACTCTTCAACGAGGTTCCCCTGAACACTCACTGGTATCCACTGTACTCAGTACTAACTGCGTTGTTGGTTTTCACAGAAGCCAACACTTCTTTTACAATATAGGCGCTTCTCAAAAATCAAACCTCCGATACACTCAGACCAGACACCCAAACTCTCAAACGTTTTCAAAAAAAATAAAAAATGGAGAGGCTCCTCCCTACTACTATATATGTGTGTCATTGCCTCTTGTTTCCGCACAACAAAAATCTTTTTTCTTATTCAATTGTTCTTCATTCAGTTTTTTGAGAGAGAGTTTAGACATAGTTCGTTCGATAGAGCAATCCGGTAGGTGTTACCAATTGATTGTTTTTAGCCATTGTATCCTGGGAGGCAAACGTCGATCCACCCCTCAAACACCCGTGGTGAGGTAGTAAATTTGCTTTAAAGAAACCGTGCGAAAGACGGGCCCGTGGTGAGTCGGAGATGCATGTACTTTAAGGCTTCATCACACACTCCAAAACTAATTACGGATGGTGGCAGAGCCATATTCAATGCGACTCCTCTCGACTTTCGAGAATCACGGTGAGGCACCACCTTAGCCAGCACATTGTCCCTATGCTTGGTTGCATGATGGTCGTGCTCGCACCTCGTTATGACTCCAGGAATGGGAGATGCGGGTATTTGAATAAGGCTTCGTGACCATCCGTAGTCCAAACTTAATTATGGCTGGTCTCGGAGCCATATTGAACGCGACGCATCTCCGCATTGGGGAATCATTAAGAGGCGCCGCTTTAGGTAGCGCATTATCCATATGCTTGGTTACACAATGGCTATGCCCGCGCCTCGTTACAACTCCAGGAGTTGGAGATGTGGGTACTTGAATGAGGCTTCGTGACCACCCGTAGTCCAAACCTAATTACAGATGGTCTCGGAGCCAAATTGAACGCGACGCTTCTTCGTGTTTAGGAATAATGAGGCACCGCCTGAGCCCGTGCATTGTCCATATGCTTGGTTACATGGTGGTTGTACTCGTGCCTCATTACAACTCCAAGAGTGGGAGATGGGTGTACTTGAATAAGGCTTCGTGACTTCCGTAGTCCACATCTAATTATGGATGGTCTCGGAGCCATATTGAACGCGACGCATCACCCCATTCGGGTATCAACATGAGGCGCTGCCACAGCCAGCGCATTGTCCATATGCTTGGTTACATGATGTCTATGTTGGGAAACGAATCCCAGAACCCAGTAATTATGCGTACAGATTAAACAATAAAAATAAACACAAACCCTACAAGGCGGAATTAGGGTTTACCTCTCATCCGTAGACACGAACGCTGGATGACTTGTTTATTTTAGAACTTGACAGACCTAATTACTGTATGCAACAAGCTTTGCTCGACAGTACCTCATAATCTTCTGCCATATTCCCTTATATCTCGATCATGTAGCCAAGTGTGGACTTCTACATGATCTCTTTGTTCTCTCTCATCCAGCCTCTATTCCAATTTTCTGAATGACTGTTCTGTGACCTAGAGAACATAACGATATATTTATAGGGCTAGAGCAGGGACCTGAGGAGAAATAAATCTGGGCTCCTTGTGTAAATAAGAAAACCTAATCACACCCGGATTCTATTCTTATTTCACAAATTATAATTCACACCACTAAAGAATTATAATTGCACTCCCATCTTTATCTCGATTATATTTCGAGCTCCACGTTATTAAATACTTATTAATCTCCCCACGTTAAGATTACGGATACCCGTTGATTAAATGTCGATTACTAACAATCTCCCACTAATCAACATCTTATAAAACACCTTGAGACTAACCACTTAACTTATTCGATATGTCGGGTACAAATATCCACCTGCAGGGTTTGACATAACCGAAACTTATAAGTTTACTCAAGGGGGTATCATCAATCTCTAACGAGACGTGGATTCTATCAATAATTAATATCCATATATTTCATGCATATAATGTTGTGACCCAACTCACCAAGACTATTGACCGTGAAAAAAAGATCTCACTTTATAATGAATCAAAGTCAACAACATTAAATGTATATATGTATTAATTATATCCGGATTAAGAGCATAAGTATTCTTAATAACTATAAGGTTCTAATTATCTTAAAATGTCAGTACTAAGACAATTATCTTAAAGTGGTCCTGTTCAATACACACAAAATGTACTAGCACAATGAGTCGGAACTAGAACCGTTCCCTGTAGTCAAGACAAACCTACTAAAACATTGTACTACAATCCTACTGATGGTGTGTCAAATTCCATCTAAGATTGTGAACCAAAGCTTATATTTCACAAGAACCGATGATCCAATCTTCTGTGTGTAAGCCGTACTCTACACACTGGATCATCTACTATGTAGAATAAAAGACACATGCACAATATACAATTATATCATGCAAACATTGCCCATAATAGATTCTCATCAAAAAGGGGATAAAACTGATTAATAATTAACTAATTAAATATTAATCCATTACATAAAAGCATGGCTTTTAGTATAAGTTTCAAACAATCTCCCACTTAGACTCAAAACTATGCTGCCACACATCTCACTTCCATGCCCTTTACGTGACTATCAAAAGTCTTGGCATGTAAGCCATTGTAAAAGGATCTGCTAGGTTGTTTGCTGATGCAATCTTGGTCACAGCTACATCACCTTTCTATACGATCGCTCGAATCAGGTGATACTTACACTCGATGTGTTTTCCCTTCTTATGAATCTTTGGCTCCTTTGAGTTAGCAACTGCACTACTATTGCCACAATAGATTGAAATTGTTAACTGTATCGAAAGTACCACTTCTAGATCCATCAAGAAGTTCTTGAGCCAAACGGCTTCTTGGCTACTTCAGAAGCTGCCACATACTGGGCCTCCATGGTGGAATCAGCAATACATGATTGCTACTCCTCCAACTCATGGCTTCACCTCCTAGGGCAAACACATATCTCGATGTTGACTTTCTGGAACTCTTATTTGATATAAAATCTGACTTTGTGTACCCACAAGGCACTAGACTGTCTGACTGGTACACCAACGTATAATCTTTAGTTCTTCTCAGATACTTGAGCATACATTTTATACCAGTCCAATCTTTTTGTCCAAGGTTAGACTGAAATCTGCTAACCATGCCGACAGCAAAATAAATATCAAGTCTAGTTCACAGTATAGCATACATGAGGCTTCCTATTGCTGAAGCATTAGGAACTCCCTTCATTTTCTCCATCTCCTCAGATGTCTTAAGAGACTGATCCTTGGATAGATTGACTCCGTGTCTGAAAGGAAGCAATCCTTTCTCGGAATCCTGCATGCTAAAACGGGTAAAGATCGCATCGATATAGGAAGCTTGAGAAGCCCAACATCCTTTGCTTGATCTCGCAAAAATTTAATCCCAAGGATGTAACCAGCTACTCCTAAATCCTTCATATCGAACTGGCTAGATAACCACAACTATACCAAAGATAACACTCTGACATCGTTTCCGATGAGCAAGATATCATCCACATATAGCAATACAAACACCACCACATTTCCATTGCGCTTCTTGTACACACACGACTCATCCGGACACTGATCAAAACCAAAAGATTTGATTGCTTGATCAAAACGGATGTTCCAAGACCTAGATGCTTGCTTAAGTCCATAAATAGACTTCTTAAGCTTGCACAACATGTGTTTTTGACCTTTTGCTATGGATCCATCTGGTTGCATCATGTAGATGCATTCATCCAGATTGCCATTAAGGAATGCAGTCTTCACATCCATTTGCCAAAACTCATAATCGAGATGAGCCGCAATGGACAAGAGAATCCGGATGGACTTAAGCATGGCTACCGGCGAAAACGTTTCCTCATAATCGATCCCTTCGTTTTGAGTATAACCTTTCGCAACAAGCCTAGCTTTATAGGTTTCAACCTTCCCGTCCGCTTCTCTCTTCTTCTTATAAATCCACTTGCCTCCTACGGGTTTTATCCCTTCAAGTGGTTCTATAAGATCTCAAACTTGATTTGAGTACATAGACTCCATCTCTAAATTCATAGCCTTTTGCCAAAGTTCCACATCTTTATCTTGTAATGCCTCATTGTAGTTAGAGGGATCGGCATGTTGTTCATCAGGGATCAAATCACAAGATTCTCCCAACAACGTATACCGATTGGGTGAAACAATAACCCTCCCACTACGACAAGGTACTGGTGTGTTAACAACAATTTCATGTGATGTAGCCTCTTGTACAATTGGTGTTGAAGAAGTCTGTGCCGGTCTATATTCTCTCAATACTTCTAGAACAATCTAACTACTGGGCTTGTGATCTATGACATAGTCTTCTTCTAAGTATCAAGCATTGGTGCTAACAATGACTTTATAATCCTTAGGACTATAAAATAGAGCAACTTTCGTTCCTCTAGGGTACCCCACCAAAACAAACATTTGTCCTTGATTCCAATTTATCTGCTTTCCCTTTCAGCACATGTGCTGGACTACCCCAATTCTGAACATGCCATAGACTAGTTTTGCTCCTAGTCCACAGTTCTGTGGGTGCAGTTGGTACTAGCTTAAATGGTACCAAGTTAAGAATGTACGCTATTGTTTCTAGTGCGTGTCCCCAAAATAAATTTAGTTCATTTGAATAAGTCATCACTGATCTCACCATATCCATAAGAGTCTTTTCCTTCTTTCTGTTATACCATTATGTAGTGGCATACCTAGCGCAGACAACTAGGATGTAATCCCTTCTGCTGCCACTAGTTCCTAAATACTTCCAAGAGGTATTCGCTACCACGATGAGATCGCAGTGTCTTGATACATTTATCCAGACGCTTTCCCGTTTCCGGTCTATGCTCCTTGAATTTCTCAAAGCATTCGGACTTACGGTGTATCAAATAAATGTAACCATATCTTGAGTAATCATCAATAAAAGTATTGAAATACTCAAAATCACCTCTACCCCGGATGTTCATAGGTACACACAGATCAAAGTGAACCAATTTCAACGTTTCATTGGCTCTCCCTTTTTCCTGAAAAAGGACATCTTGGTCATTTTACCTTCCAAACAGGATTCACAGACTGGAAGTGCCTCCACTTATAATGAACCCAAAGATCCATTTCTAACCAGTCTAGAAATTCTGTTTAGATTAATATGACCTAGGCGTAAGTGCCAAAGATACGTTTGGTTCAACTTATAAGGCTCATTTCTCTTATATGGCAATCTATTAGTGTTATTCAATTCATTTAGTTGCATTGTAGGAACGATATCATTAATAACGTAGAGATTGTCATCTAATGAACCATAACAGATAAAATGTTTATTTAACTTAATAACCACAGAGTTATTAAAAATAAACCAAATATCCATTTACAACAAAGTTAGAAACCGAAACTAAGTTTGTCCTAATTCAATGATCATAAAGACAATCTCTTGAAATTAAACGCCTACTGCAATTGCTGCTACTTTTGTAGCACTTCCCATATGTAGATAAATCTCTTCATCACTAAGTCTCCTGGTTTCCTGGAACCTTTGCAATGAATTGCAAACATGATTAGTGGCACCCGTATCTACACACCAGATACTGGTAGATAACACCGCTAAACATGATTCAACTACTAGTGAAAAAAAAATTTTCGTTGATTATTCAATTTATTGAGAAAATTCGGATAACCTTCTTCTAGTGTCCTTTCTGCTTATAGTGAAAACACTTGCCGTTAGACTTTTTCACTCTACCTCCAAGCTCATAAACTGTCTGAGGAACCGTGGCTTGTTGTTGAACCTTTTCCTGCTTCTTGTTGCCTTCTGGCTAAGAAGTAGAAACCTCTTCAACTACACTAACAGTTGTCTATTTATTAACCAAAAGACCCTTGGCTAATTTTAACTTTCTTTCAGCAGTTTCGTTAAAAAATAATGCATTTTGTTCATATTGTAATTCAGGCGGAACTGCTGAAAAAACTTGGTAAGCAACTGGAGCACAACATCAACCTGGGTTTCCCCATTGATTTCAGCTCCTGGGATTTCTAGTTCATTCAGAAGACCTATTATCTTCAGAACATAATCCCCTTACTAGGGTTCCTTCACCAATGGTTATATTCCCAAAATCCCACATTGCAACTTGCCTAGCTGCACCCCAAACCTTTATTTTAGGTTATGCATCATGTCATAGGCAGTTTTCAAAAACTGATGCTGATGTTGCAATACATTCGACATAGAAGCTAAAATGTAACACCGCGCCATCTCATCAGTTGTAACCCAATCCTTATATAGTAGATTTCAGGTTCTGTTGTAATTTCAGTGGGTTTGATAGAGCATACCTCAGAGAACACAAATTTGGTCCCCTAAGCAGTCGACACAATATCCATATCCTTTTCTAGTCAACATAATTAAGACCAATAAATTTGTTTGACAATGTCATCAAGTGGATTGAAAAAGTCCATTTTTTGAATCTGAGAATCACATAACAACAATTATGAAGGGCAATTAAAACTTTTTGTATTTCCATTAAATTGGTTCCCTCAACCAGTCTATTAAAAGAAAAACATTAGCAACCTTACACACCGTGAAGAGTATGCCTCGATGGGTAGGTCCACTACTCTTCATCATTGGTGTAGATAGGCACAACCTTTTAATTTTACTATCTAGACACTAAACCGCGCCCAATAAAATTAAATAGCTAATTTGCTTCGGTCCTATAAATAAAAGCAGTGACTCAGATGGAGAGGATACTTGTTATTTATAGCTAAGTGTATACCATTACCTAACTTCAAGATCCATTGTTCCGTAATGAATTACCCCAGATGGAGGAGTAGTCCACACAACAATTATCTTGGAGCTATCCTCTAAGGAAGTAAGTACCGATGATGCCATAATTAATTTCGTTCGATGGGGAGGAAGGCACTAAAACCAACACACAAAACTTAATTATATCATCTACATACTAGTAATGGAGACCATGGGATTTATACAAAATAAACTCCCTCTCCCACTTAGTAATTTAAAAAATTTGTGAGGGTTATCAAAATTAACATGTTTGCAAAAAACGTGATCTAGGTCAAAAGCCAAATATTACCATGTTGTCCAAATATGGTAAACTATCACACATGCAAACAAGATGAATATACAAATATTCATAAAAAGGAAACATTAATAATATGTATCCCAACTATTATGGTCAAAGATGCAATCTTTGAGCAATAAGGAATCATTCCAGTCTTGAAATCCTTAAGCAGTCAGGAATCCTTCGAGTCTTGAAATCCTTAAGCAGTAAGGAATCCTTTCCAAACTTGAAATCCTTGAGCAATACATATGTTGAAGACTTAGATACTTTGAATCAATCAAGGAAACCAAAATCCAACCATACTAAGGCAAGAAAAATCGGATCTGAAATTTTTCCCGAGTAAACTGCACAACCTTCAGTATTTTGGACTTTTCTCCCTCATCCGAACTCCGATTGAACTGATTCCAATTGGGTTGGATTCGAAATTCAATTATCTACAACTTCTGTGAAGAACAGATTTTCCAATTCCGATGTTTACTGGGTCAAAACAGCCTTGCAATCTGACCCTAAAAATCTGGAAAAATTCTGCTGCGAGCCAAACATTCTTTTTTCTTGACAAAACTTATCTTCTTGTCAAAAAAAGATTATTTTCTCCGTATCGTATGCCCCATTACAGAATCTGTAATCTTACAACAGATCTATATATCTAAAACGATACAACTGAAGAAACAAAGATTACATCAAAAGCTTATGCCTCCCACACACTGCTATTACAAATTACAAATCTAAACTTGTAATAAAAAAACAGTAATAGTAACCACGCATAAAACAATTACAAAGCGTGGGATCCAATCACACAATTTAAAACATGTGTGACCATAATAGTGGGATAATCGATTCTGCAAAACAGACATTAGAACAAACTAGAACTCTGCAAAACAACGGTTAGCACAGTTCTATATCTATGTTCTACGGACAACATGGCTTGCTTAATCCATACGCATGATTACAGCCCGCTCTCATACCACTGTTGGGAAATGAATCCCAGAACCCAGTAATTATGCGTACAGATTAAACAATAAAAATAAACACAAACCCTACAAGGCGGAATTAGGGTTTACCTCTCATCCGTAGACACGAACGCTGGATGACTTGTTTATTTTAGAACTTGACAGACCTAATTACTGTATGCAACAAGCTTTGCTCGACAGTACCTCATGATCTTCTGCCATATTCCCTTATATCTCGATCATGTAGCCAAGTGTGGACTTCTACATGATCTCTTTGTTCTCTCTCATCCAGCCTCTATTCCAATTTTCTGAATGACTGTTCTGTGACCTAGAGAACATAACGATATATTTATAGGGCTAGAGCAGGGACCTGAGGAGAAATAAATCTGGGCTCCTTGTGTAAATAAGAAAACCTAATCACACCCGGATTCTATTCTTATTTCACAAATTATAATTCACACCACTAAAGAATTATAATTGCACTCCCATCTTTATCTCGATTATATTTCGAGCTCCACGTTATTAAATACTTATTAATCTCCCCACGTTAAGATTACAGATACCCGTTGATTAAATGTCGATTACTAACAGTCTAATACTCAGAAGGAAACAGATGAAGACAAAACTGACAAACTGTGGTCAAACTTCCCAAAAAAGATTGCAACAGGAATTCGAATGTTCACCTAATTCCAAGCAAATATGGAATAACAAGATTAAATTAACATACTGATTTTAAGATTGTTTAACACGAAGGAAACTGATAATGCCAAAACCCTTTTTGTTCTTGCTAAAACCCCTTTTGTTCCTGCCAAAACTCTTTCATTACACACGACTTAATTGCCTTCCACTACACCACTTGCTTTACAAAAATGCCCCTTAAAATCGCATAGGATATTTTATCGTTAATTTTAAAAGTGGGTTGCAATTAAGTCACGCAATGAAAGAGTTTGGGCATTAACAAAAAGAGTTTTTGTAGGAAAAAAAAGGGATTTGACATTATCAACCCCCAACACAAATTAACTAATCTCCCTCCACCTTCCACCATATTTTTGGTATTTTTGAACTACAACTTATCAAATCCAAATCATTCTCCTCACATATATTAACTGATTTAACAATCTTAGTCTAAGAATACTGAAAATACCATAGTGTAAACTCACATTTAATTAGTCCAGGTGCGCGTAAGTTGATCCGAATATCCTGTTAAACTGCATGTGGTCACTGACTCACCGTAGCGACTAGTTTTATTGTTTTCGGTTTTAGTTTGTCTTTTTTTTTTTTAATTTGTCTTCGTGACAAACGTTTCCGGATCGATTTTCGCCATCACTAATTAATTCTTTGTGTATATTTGTATGTTATTCCCTTCACATACATAACATATAGGAAAAAATAAGGATGAAGTTTGCTATATGCCATGTAAAAATAATTTGCTTTTGCCATAATAGAACTAAAATTCCCTACTACCCTGTTTGTCCCAAATTGCTCATCCTGTTTTACTACTTGGAATCTCTAAAAAAATTGTTTATATCTTATAGTTTATATTTCCTCCTTCCCAAATTGTTGCCTTGGAATCCATTTTTTTAGGAACAGTACATAATGCAACTTTTCTTTGTTAACTTTTTAAATTGGCCTTTTATTCTGAGATATCCAAAAAAAGAAAGAATAAGCAACAATTTAGGACAGTGAGAGTAATACCTTTTATATCCAATATAGATGTTTTATAGATCTCCATTAATTTTATTAAACAAAATTTTCAAAATTATAGTAAATTATTTTATAGATTGTAAAATGTAGGTAATTGTTTGAGTGACACAGACCAGAAATCCATACCTTATATACTAAAAATTCGTCGATTCTGTTATTGTTTGTTTTTTGTTGCCCGACTTTGGTGAGTCCACGTTTGCACCAACGAAGAATTCAAATCCGTACCACTCGAAGCTGACGATCATTCCTTGATTTCTTTCGAGTTTTGTTTGCGGTGTAGAAGGTTTCACCTGCGTGGTGAAGAGATGAAGCCGGTGACGAAGCATGGGTTGGAGAAAAGAGATGATCATAAACACCATGAAATTGAAATCGGAAAAGAAGGTCAGCATGACGTTGAAGAAGTTCCATGGCGGTTCTATTTCTTCGACCTTCTTCTCCCTTCTTCTTCTAGCGTGTAATGTAAGTCTTCTCTTTTACCCTTGCACTTTTTAATCTCAATCCCTAATATTTCCAGTTCTGCATTAATCTCTTTAAAACACACACCTGCGAGCGCACACGCAGGGAGAGAGAGAGAGAGAGAGAGAGAGAGTGTGTTGGGCATCGGGCTATGTGGATTTTCTTTATATCAATTCCTTATTAATTTTTAACATGTTGTGGCTTATAGCTATGTGGATTTTCTTTAGGAGGGGCCTCTTTACATTTTCTATTGTACGAATCTAGCTGTAACAAGGTTGATCCACGTAAATATTGATAGAAATAGTAGAATGAGGAGCTGCTTGGAGTAGACATTGCCGTAAACATGCTGTTGCCAATGGATATGCAAAAGCTACGGGAATTAAATTTTTTTAATTTTTTTCTGGTTATTATAAATTGCTCACCATTACATCTTGTCAGCCTCTGTTGCAGTGATTGTCAAATGTTTGATTGAGTGTAGGAGAAACAGGGGAAATGCCCAAAGGACGGTGGCTATTGTTGTGGGAGGAGTGGCGGTTTTTGGGCTTGGGATTGCTTGTTTATTGTTTCTAACGGTTAGCGTTGAAGAATCGAGGAGGTAAGTATGGAGGATGAGGTTAGTTTCCAACATTTTATCTGCTGTTTGTGATTTTATTTTCTCAATTGGTTGAACATATGTTTTGTTGTGTTGAATACTTGAATGTTCTTAATTATCAGTTTTCCGTTTTACAAGAGACTGATAGTTCTTGAGTGGTGTTTGGTTCAATGGGAGATTGATACAGAATGAACTCAATGGTTATCAACTTATTGTCTGGTTATTTGTTGCAGTGATGTAACTTATTGTGTATAACCTAATTGAACTACAAAGTAACTACTCTAGCGACTGTTTAATAGATTTGTCCTGTTGTTTTGCTTTGATTCACCACATCTGGAGAGAGGACCAATCGCATTGTCACATAAAAACGATGGATGCAGCTGGGCTTGTACACAATATTGTTGGTGATTTAGAGTTAGAGCTCGTCTCATGTGGACCAGAATCCCAGAAACGGAAGCAAAGAGGCTAATGGGTATTTAGTGGAATTTGTGGAAGAGCTTATGGAATTACTTTGTTCATCTTTTGTGCTTAGATAGGGGTATTTTGTTGACGATGGGTTGCTTTGGTTCTCAAGGATGTTTCCTTGGCCTTCGATGTGGTTCTTTTTACAAAAGAATAATTTTACCCAAAAGAAAAAAGCCCTTGATACATGGTTATTTTGTAGTTGGAAGCAGTAAGTTCAAGCATTTACATTCTTTTTTTTTGGATAGGGTTTAGCTAGGGTTCAGTTCAAAGGTGGTTTGGGTGATAATTATAGGTGCTTAGTGTGGATTCCTTTCGAGGAAAACATAAACATGACTTTTTGTATTTTTATACCCCACCCATGCTATAACATTTAAGAAATGAGCTTCTTATTAGTCTCAATAATTGTTGAAATGGTGTAGCATGTTTGATCAATTTCAGCCATGAGGCGATGGCTGCTGAAAGATTTTTCTGATATGCTCGTTCAACAGCCAGATTAAAGATAGTCATAAGAAGTCATAATTCAAGCAAGATATAGAGACAAGTTAGAACATATCCCCTATTTAAGAGATCTGATGTCTTGGTAGGTTTCATTTCCCACTAAAAACAAACCAAGTGGAGCAAATATTATATACAAGTCATCAGTGAGACTTTGAAACCAAAGCCCATACCTTGTCATTTCATTTCATGTCCCAAGAGCTCAGGTGATGGAACAATTGAATACTGGTTTTCTCCAATTTGTCTGTGGATCTGTCTGATTTCTCTCTCTAACTCTGTCTCTTCGTTTCTATTCATATGGTTGGTTTGTTTAATGATCTTGAATTCCAGTGTTTGTTTATGTTTCATTGCAATTCTCCAGAGTGTTATGTTTTCGGGGTTCTAAATTGGATATATTGGTATAAAACTTTAGATCTTTTTACGGTAGTCTGACTAATTTCGGGGTACTTGTTTGGTCACTGAGGAAGATCAGGATCAAAGAAGGAAACTTAAAAATTGATATTAGAAAATCCCTTTTTTTGTTCCTTTTTTCTGATCGTCTTTTTGAAAGATTCACTGAAATTATGACATTGAAACTGGACTCTAAGTCTCTAGCTATGTATTTACACGCGTTTATGCTTTTGATTTTACAAAAAAGTTTTCTAGACTCATAAATTTAGGTCTAACTATGTATTTACACTTCTATCAATTTGGTTATCTTGCAGGTTTTGTTTGAGATTGGGAACAGCAACTGAACTTGGGGCTGTGACTTAAGAGTCTAAAATATGCTTATTCGAAGGCGATGACAAGTTCAAGGAACTCAAAATATTTCCTTCCCATCTAGGTCGTGGGTTTTGCTTCCACGGTATGTTTCTTTTCCTTTTGTTCTATCCTGTTGACGGTTTGATTATGTTGGTTGGTTATGTTATCTAATTTGGGGGTCGTTGTGAGTTTTGGTTGTTTGGGTGCGGAGATTGTTTTCTGTTTTGTTTTTCCTTGCTTATCTTTCGGCATATTGATTTGGTTAGCTTGTGAATAATTTTTTGTGCTCTGGAGATTCTTCTCTTTGATCGACTAAGAGTTTGTGCTCGAGAGAGGTTGGGTTGATATACTAGGGTTTTGCAGATTGAGAAAGTGAACTATTGGTTGGGATGAAATATGAAGTACAAATTTGTTGTCTACAACTGTTACTTATTATTTCCAGGTTGTACAAGGGGAGATACATAATTCGTTTGATGCTAATTTTCCTTTCGTTTATAATTCTTAAAATCTTTAGCGGAAGAACAAATAATTGCCATAAAGATAGAAGTAAAAGATGCTTGCAGGTCTCTGTGTGTGTGTGTGTGAATATAGTTGCAGGTAACTGGTTGATGTATTTTCAATTTAAAATAAGGTGTTCCATTCAGTTCAGACTATAATTGTATTCAATTCCAACCATGACCAGTAAACACAATGAAGTGGTTCTTCGACGAAGTAGAACTGATTTCTTCTCAACTATCTTGTAAACTCTTATATTTAGCGTGGCACTTATGTTACCAGTATTTTTTTGTTTTTAGGGCTACATTTGGGAAGTCATCTTTAGGCTTTAGCCAAAAGTCACGAAAATGCAGTGAAGGCGAATGACTGGTATGTTTTAATTTCTTTTTGAAAAATGTCTGAATCCTTATAATGAGTCATTGCGTTTTGGTACTAATGCCACACTCTTTGAATAGCCCGCCCGCCTGTTTAGTTCCTGGTTCTGGACTTGTTAGACTGGCATTGGAAATTTCATGTTTAGGTACGTTCAAGTTGAGTTGTTGTACTTCTATACTAAAACTTCTCCTTTTCGATGCCTGGCATGTCTTCCTATCTACCAGGTTTTAGGGAAATGAATTTTCTTACTACATGATGATCTGCTCAAGTTTTATTCCTAACCAGTAAGGATATCCTGAAAATCCATTTCTAATTCACATTTATTCACCTCTGATTGAGAGAGAGCCTAGATGATGATTCTTATGTTGGGAATTGTTGCTTTATCATTAGCACTGAGACTGCGGAGCTGTGGACGATATATCCATGGATTCCTAGCAATTGTAATTCACTTTCGATCAGTGACCAGCTTCGTCGAGTTTCAATTCCGGATATTCATCCAGCTAGTATTCTTTCTGACCATACATGTTACACACCTTCCAATTTTTTTGTGTCAAATACCAACAAAAACTGCTAATCTTTTTTTTTTTTTTTTTTTGTATCAAATACCAATAGAAACTGCTATTTTAATTTTACCATGTTACAGCTTTCCAAGTCATTTCGCGGAAGTGCAGTAGTAGTTTCGAGCTTCCCGGGTTACTGTGCAAATATTACTCTCCCTTTTTCTTCATGCTACTCTCAACGCAATGACTAAGCCATCTCCTGTTGTGTTTATCCCTAGGTGTCTTAGAAGAGGAAGAGGAAGGGTTTTCATGGAGGTTTTTCCTAGAGGCTTGAATTGGCAACATTTTCCAAATGTTTGTTCATTAGCCTATAGAAATTTGAGATTACAAATGTTTTTAGTTTCAGTTTGTCTATTTTGGAAAAACAACATTTAGATAACATGAATACAGATCCTATGGTAGACTCCATCAAATTGTGTCTCTCCAATAAAGTTTTAGTTCTGTATTCAACCAAAAAGGGGTAAGTCCCGTTTTTATTTCATTTTGGTACATCTTTTGTGATCATTTGTCTGGTCCAGACCAAACAAGCCGGTTAATAATGAGATAGGCAGTTCTTTAGGAGTAATAATGGAGCAAGTGTTCCTAACTTAAAATAGATCACTTTCTGTTTGATTTTAGCTACAAATGCACACTACTTGAGTTCAAGAGCTACAAATGCACACTACTTAACGTATAATCATACACAAAACCAATAAGTAATTAACAGGTACGAGACCCCGTGCGTGCACGGGGGAGCTTACTAGTTTAACATGAAGGGAGTAGCTAATTTCACTATATGATGGATACCGATATTCACGTCATATAATTCGTGTAACTTACGCTTTTGGAGGCTGTGGGACCCTGGCCCTAGCCATTCCGGGTCAAGGGTCAATCCTTTGTATACTCTACCAACTACCAAGTAACCAAGTCTCACGTACTAGTAGGGGTGCATACCGGCCCGATAACCCATCCAAACCAGTCCAAATTTTTTAAGGGCTTGGAATAAATATTTAGGTCTATAGGGCCAGGTTGGGTTGGGATTTTAAGCCCGTTAATGGGATGAGTTTGGGAAATTTCTTTGAGCCCGGCCTTGCAGGATGTAAATATTACTGCCTCCGTCCCATTTTGAATGTCCCCTACGTAAGGTCGTTTTGACTTTAAAAGAAAATGTATTTCTAAATATTTTTTTTTTCAAAAATTTTTACACCATTCAAAAGTACTTGTTGAGATCTTTTGAACGGTGCAAAAAAAATTTAAAAAGTACGAAAGTATTTTATTTTGTAAAGTCAAACTAGCACAGTCTCTCGTAGGGGACATTTAAATTGAGACGGAGGGAGTAATAATTTTATTTTGATACTCTATATATAGAGATTGATTGATGTTGGAGAGTTCTTTCTTTTTCAGTACTTTAATTTATAGATCTGTTTCTAATATTTTTAAGTACATTATTAGGGTTGTGAATTGTAATTGTGATCATTATGGTGATTATTTTTTGTTTATGATTCCCTGCTTAAGAAAAATAAATGGGCACGTTGGACAGGTTTGAAAAATTAAATTTTTTTATTTGGGTTGGGCATATTAAATAAAGCCCAATTATAAATGGGCCGCGCTTGGAAATGCCCAAATCTCGTTATTATCTAGTATAAGCCTAGTCCGAATTCAGCCCGCCCAACCCGATGTATGTGCACCCGTACCTACTTGGGCATACTAAAAGGAATTGACATCCAGGGTATGAAATCTAGCTCGGGGGAATTATCGGCAAGTCTACGCCGGGGAATTAAATTCCCCCAAAGTCCAACGACCACTAAGTCAACTGGCGCAATATAAATTCTCTCTCTCTCTCTCTCATTCCATATAAAAGTGTCTAAACACTAGAGTATCTTATGAAAGTGTCTAAACCTAAACTCATATGAAAGTGTCCAAAACTAAAGTTTGTTTGAGCGTAAAATATTTTCTTGTAAAATTTTTACTCATTTTTCTGTGTTTGGTTGGACAAATTATAGGTAAAATGTTTTTATTGTAAAATATTTTCATCAATTGGCTGAAAATGACTTACCAAAGAAAATGCTGTAAGCCAGTTCAAAAAAGAAAATGCTGTAAGTCATTTTCCCGTTTATTTTGCACCCCCTGACTCCCGTAAAAAACCTGGCAACCCCACACCTCTATCCATCTTATTATCCCACTCATCACCCAAATTCAGGTTCTAAGTCTCAATTTCACCAATTAGATTACTCTCTCTCTCTCTCTCTCTCTCAACATACATTTTCTAACAATGTATTCTTATGCATTTACACAAGAATACACACAGCAGTGAGGGTCCGTGCCCCCATTGCAAATCCACAGCCCCCAATGAATGATGTTGGCCAATTCCTACACGAAATTTGGGGACTTGGCTGTAGGAAATTGTGTTAGGCTAATGTTTTGCAAATGTCAACCAAACATCCGAAAAATATTTTACGTTGAAACAAACGGAGTCTAAAATGAAAACTAAGAGTTCAAAGAGAATTACTTTCACAAAATAATTTTCCTGGATGGCAGATATGACCTTAGAACATCTCCATTGGGATAATCAAAACATCTAAATAACCAAAGTTAGCAATGTTTGTCCAAAAATTGGCTCACATTGGCATAACCAACGTTAACAACCTTTTAGCCAATAACCAAATTTTAGGGACCACACCCTATTTATAATTCTTTTTTGGTAGAAATGAATTCAAAAATAACTTATTCTCTCTCAATTTTTCAGATACTTACTTCAAAACTCAATTTTTTGTACTTTCTCTCAAAAATTTGAAATTACCAATAATAAAAAAAAATTGAAAATATTTTCAAGATTGGTCTCATTTTTAAAGTATTGTGAATATCTTTTAAATGGTACTAATATTATAAAAAGTATACGTACAAATTTAAAGTTGTGCCCATTTTATGAATAAAAATAAAGTGAGTAGTATTTTTTTATTATTATCGACACAAAATACCATTGTGACACTCCACATTGTTAACTTTATAAATGTCTTGTATTGATAATCAAAGTCTGATGTGGCAACTTTTGATTATCCAGTTTTGATTATACCATTGATGATGCTCTTAGAATTCAAGCTTTTGCTCCAGTTGGAAACCAAGTCCCTAAAAGTAAAACATGCTAGTTATGGCCCAAGTCTCCATACCCAGCAAGGGTTGGAGAGTAGTTTGCACTGGGCTTGAGGATGAGGTTTGGTCTATAACTTGGTCATCCGAGTAAAGGTTTTATTTACTTTCCCATAAGAATATCAGCTAACATACTTATGGGGCCGGTTTCCTTACACTTAAAAAAACCACATAAAAAAATACGATTTTGTTCCGAGCCCCACTGTGATGTTTTGAACCGTTGATCTTGTTTAATGAGTAAAATAGGAGGTCGTGCAAAAATTCAGGTAAATGGGATATTGTTAAGTGCTTGATCCAAATAGTTTTGCAAAAACAGTGATACGAACTAATGTTTTTAAAACTGTTTGGATCAAGCACTTACTGATATCCGATTGAGCTAAAATTTTGCAGGACCTTTTATTTAACTCATTTAAACAAGATCAACGGTTCAGAACATCACAATAGAGCCCGAAAGAGTGAAGTGTTTTTTTAAGTATGAGGGGAACCTGCCCCCATACTTATAAAGCATGTTTTTAACTAAATATATCATGTCTTTGGGTAAATATTATTGCACGACCAACCCAGTCAAAATCATAAAGATAGATCTACGATGGACTATATTCGGAGGGGCTTTCCCTCTTCTTGAAGCTGGTGGTAATCTCACTTTCGAAAGAGACTCTTGGAAGATCCACAATGCAATACGCGATACGTTTTCTTATTAAAATTTAGTGTTATCACAAGTGTATGTATAAATATCGAATTTCATATATTGGGTATAAAATGGAAGAAATAATATGTGCAACACGAATCTCGTTTTAACCACCTTGGTTTTTCTTTTAATCCCTGTTACGTTTTCGAAAAGAGGCATTTCAAACACCTTAGATCAGTCTTGCAAATCCCTTTCCAAATAATGCAGCCGAAAGTATAAATGGAACAATCATTTTTGACAAATACTTCCCATGTTCTGATCCTGAAACTGATCCCATGGGAGCAATGATTGAATGATGGAGGAGCCATGTATATTTATGGTCGTGTATGCTTATAATTGACCATCAAAGCCAGTTTGATGACATTTTTTTTTGGAGTCACTCTCTGGTCCCAAACATTCTACTATAGCTTTAGTACTGGCTTTCCGTCCTTTTAGCAGAGCATGGGGCCAAACCCCTTTTCTGCTGTAAAATTCCATTCCGTTACGCACGTCCTCTTTCCCTTCTCTCAATCATAGTCAGGACTACAAACGAGCCGAATTGAACCGAGTTTTAGGATGTTTAGGTTCGTTTGTTTAGTTTTTTAACAAACTCGAGCTCAATGAAAATTTGGCAAGCTCTAGGTTTGAATCGAACTCGAGTTTGTTCACCAGCGTTAACGTGGTAAAAATATTAGATATTTATGCTCACATATTGGTCTAGAACTTCAATAAAAAGATTTGTTTTATACATAACTAAGTACATACATAATCCCTCCGTCCTTTTTTTAGGTGTGTTGCTTCGTAAATCTAACATATTAACTAACATATTAAAGAGACGTAACTATTACACCTTTCACATTAACTTTTACCTTCATTTTACACTCACTACAAAAAAAAAAAAAGTTTTAGTGACAACAACGTGTTTGCTAAAGGGTATTCAATGACAGTTTTTTGTACTAAACTGTCACTAATTACCTAATTACAAAATTAGTGACAAGTTGACAACGTACTAAAAAATTGTCACTGAATACTCTTTAAAAACACAGTTTTTTACCTCCACTTTTCAAAATCATCTTCCACTTTTACCCATTAACTCGTTACCCACTAATTTTTCAAAAGAGCAAAATAATAATTGTACAAACTTTTTACCATTAACTTTTCAAACCATATACTTATTAAGGGACAACCCAAAATGAAAAAGTCAGCAATAAAAAAGGGACAGAGGGAGTATACAAAATTATAAAATCACATTAAATACATCCATTAAATAGTAGTTGAGCACTTCAAAAGTCTCTTTGAAATTGTCCAAGTGAATGGTGTTGAAATTGTCTTAGTTACCCAGATCTGATTATAGGTTAATAGTAAAATGAATAGAAACCCGCAATTTTAAAAGTTGTTCCTAAAGGGCCCAACGAATTCCTAATTGGCATTAGCAAATTTTTTTAGAATTGATTATTTTATCACATTGGATGATGTTTACTTGTCTATGAATCGTTCCATTCGATCTTTTAGGTCCCAACTTTACCATCTTTTAGGTCCCAACTTTACCTCAACGATTTATGATGCCCTTAAAGCCTATATGCGATGGATAGACTCGTGTAAGCATGTCATAGTTGCGTTGCTATTTGCTTACTTAAACCTAATTTCTTCCAAAAAGAAAAGAATAATTCCACAAAAGATTTGACAAGGTACAACTAACTAACAATTCTTATTTAGTTGTTACGAGATGGACCATAAATCAATTCCCCTTTTTATTTGAGAGTATTGAATACACCCATGATTCTTAGTTTCATGTTAATCCTCCCAAGAGACATGTCAGGTACAGGGCATCCCAATTGGATTGAATGGGATGACAGTTTCTTATTCCCAATCTGTCAAATCTGAATTTCGATCGAGTCACGCATCACAGTATACCAGGCCCTCTAATGCTTTAAGAGGTTTATCTAAAAGATTCGCAATTGAACTAGGACGACGTTTCAAATACCACACATGGGTTACTGGACATGCTAGTTTGATGTAACCCATTTGATATCTTCATCTCCAAGAGTTAACAAATTCAACTCCACACATTCTTGACAAAATCGAGGGTTTTCTTTTTTCTTTTTTTTTTATCTCTGCTTCCTCGAGAATTTCACAAATTCCATTTTTTATAGTACCAGAATTTTTTTCACAAAATAATCTTGCTTTTTTTGGTTTATTTGTTTTGTAATGAAAAGTAGAGGGTTTTTTCACCTCTCCAACTATCTCTCCATTAGGTAGGATTGTATTGGCCCAAGCACTTATTTGTGGAGGAGAAACTAATCCAATTTGAAGTTGTTGATATTTATGTCGCTTGATCAAAGGAAAAAAAATTCAAATTCATTCCGATTAAGCTTCCTTCCTGTTAATCGGAAGTTCTTCTAAAAAATAAGGAAATGATTCAGTTACAGAGCTAAAGTCGTAGTTTTTGAACAAGCAAGAAGATTAAGAAAAGGTGAAGTCGTAGTTTTTGAACAAGCAAGAAGATTAAGAAAAGGTACTGAAGATAAACTACGAGCTTGTTTTTTGCCTAGCAATATCGAGCTCGAACAATAATTAATCGGATTTCAAGATTCCCTTTTTTTGAAAGTAAGCACAGGTAAAATCAAAATGCCTATATCTTAGGTAGATCTCTCTTATATACTCTATTTACTCTTTCTGAAAACCTTTTATTTTCAGAAGACTTTTGGTAGTTGTGAGTAAAGCGAATAATATCTTCCTATTCTATTCGCTCTTTTGAGGCAATTATAGAATCTCGGGGCCAATTCTCCGAATTCCACGATGAGAGCCACATAATACATTTAAAAGTTTATACCTGGACAAGTTATAAAATTATCATGTTGTACATATAAAAGTTTAAACATATTCATTTAGGTTCGCGAGCCTGATCGAGTCAAATACTGTCATGTTCAAATTTGGCTCATTTAGTACTCGAATCAGTTTTTACCGAGTTGAGCCTCGAACAGTTCACGAACGGCTCGGTTCATTTGCAGCCCTAATCAGAGTATTCGGTTTCATGGCCGCAAGGTTAGTCCGGTTGGTTGGTTGGTGGGTGGGGTGAGGAGATAGAAGATCTTTTTGTCCCAGTGTAAGAACAAGAATAATTTTCGGTTATGAAGAGAGAAATATTGTCCATGCATGGAGGATACTATTTTTATGTGATAAATTTTTTGTTCTTTTTCCAGGAGTTGGAAGTTGTTGCATGCATAATCCAGTACCCAGGCAGAAACATTGTCCAGTAGGACCTGTCCTACCGGAGGGAGGGTGATGGTAAAATGATGAGCAACAGAGAGACGTAAACCCAAATCGTCCTAGAACCAAAGTTTGGACACAACTAGTATTCCGAATTCCATTAAGAGATGAAAACGGTTTGTTGAATCATTTTGGATGGTACAATCATTAGGAGAAGTTATCGAATCCAGGACCATTGAAGTTCTAGCATGTATAGAGAGACTTTTCTGTTATGTATATATATCACAAAGCTGAGGAGGGAGGGATGGACCAGCCTCTTTTGCTAGTGGGATCCCTATTCATGATTGGGAAGGACTAGGCTCTGAATTGCACCACGATGACAGATTGGGACCATTTTTTTCGGCATTGTTTGTGAGTAAGAGCGTTAAAATGCAGGTCTGCTTAGTTGGTAGCATGCGCATGCGAGTTACTCAAGGTCTCGAGTTCGAGTCCTGGGCCAAGCATTTCAATCAAATATTGCGTGCCACGTGAGCGCCATGCTAGTTGCCATGTGTATTCCTTTATATACGTGATTTAGCTTTACCTAACGGCATGGACTTTTTCGTGATTACCGCTGCTAATGGACATTCCCGGCGGTTTTGGGGCTTTTTCCGGAGGTTTTTTAATGCCGCTAATGCTAAAATTTGCTGTAGTATCTTTGTATTGGAATAATAATAAAAGTTTGGTTCGATCTTTGAATCACAAAGGATTTTACTAAAAACAGATAGTATGAGAGAATTCCTTAATGCAACAGCTTCATAAAACAGCCAGTACCGGTGGCTCAGGCCAGATTCAAGTGTCAAAACCAAATGAATGACATAAGCTGCTCCGAACATCCTCAGTTATCAAAAGAAAAACCAAAATAACAGCACCGAGAAACTGTAGTATTCGGATCTTGGATTTTGTCGTGGGATTTAGAGAGGGAAAATAGACAAGAAGATAGTGAGGTTCATCAGAAGATAAGTTCATTATTTGGTTTCCTTATCTGTTCTTTTCTTGCCCTTGACAAAGACATCCAATAGATCATTGATTGAAACTCTAAAGCTTTAACAAGCTTGTGGAATTAAGATGAATGACTGAAATACCAAAGGTTCTGTATCCTGTCATATATTGAAAGTTACATTTACATAATTAAACTCTTCTTGGAAAACTAGGTATTCAACTAAGTAACCGCAATACTCTATAAGCAGATTTCTTGTTAAACTAGTGAGAGTGGCATATTTGGTTTTCTATTTTGTCATTAAGCTGGCCATGGCTATAAACTAGTATACACCTGTTCTAAGTCACATAATGCGGGAGCAGGAGCGAAAACGGGAGCAAGAGTGCAAAAATGACTTTTAAAAACATCTCATATTACTAAAATTCGTGAGAGCGAAAATTTGAGGATAGGAGTAGAGGATTATGTGACCTACTTCCAGCTATACTCCGAGTCTCAAGTGCTTCAATTCAGAGTTCCATTGGCTTGCAATATCTTCAGCTACTCTTTGTGCATCAATGGAAGCCCCCAGCAAGCCTAGTCCCGAAAACCCCACGCTGTATACTCCGTTCTTCCCCTTCCAGTTATCGGGAAATGGCTTTTTCGGATTACCATCTTCTCGGTTGAAGAAGTTTCCCTCCTTGAAAGAAAAAACATGGTGAATTATTATAGCAGTAGTAATGATATTAAAGGTAGAACACTAAGGAGATAATTGCACATAGATTCTGAATTTACCATTAGCCATGAGGCTACATTACTTCTATAGCCTGTTGCCAGAATAATCGACTCAAATTCGTCTGATCTGCCATCCACAAACTCTACACCTCTGCTTGTGAATCTTTTAATGCCATCAACAATCTGAGAATTCAAAATTTAAACTCTGACTTTTATTTACGGCTGTTGTAAAAGGTCATAAATGGGCTACTTGGCTCCATTATTTAAGTTCTTACTTCTTAATGACTGTTGTCAATTGTACTGATGATGAAACTAACCTTAATGCGACCAGACTTTATTTCAGAAATAGTCCCGACATCCAAAACCGGTGTTTTTCCAGCAACATTCTTGAGTTCAAGGGGCCCGATTTCAGGTCTTTCGATCCCCATTTGACAGGTGTCTCCAAGGATCAACCGTGAACACAGGAGAAGGAACCGATCAACTAGTCTGACTGGAAACCATTTTAGTAGCCACAGTGAAAGAGCAAAGGTCGATTGTCCCAACACCTCTCTAGGCAACATATGCAACTGCAAATCAAAGAAATGAAACGACGGATCATGAATTGGGTTAATCTAGAGAAAAAGTGTCCGGAAATAGTAAAAGAGGAGCAACAAATTAACCGAGGTAAAAGTAGAACTGGAAACCAGCAAAACAACGTAGAAAGATGACCAAAATAAAGTTTTTACCTTATCTCTTACCACTACAGAAACTTGAGCACCATTGTTACAAAGGTCCAAACCAACCTCCATGCCTGAGTTCCCACAACCCACAACCAAAACCTTGCTTCCTTTAAAATCAGCTCCATTTTTGTACTCACTCGTGTGCAGTATTTTGCCTCTAAAATCTGTGAGTCCATCAATCTGTGGCAGCACAGGTTCTGCATTTTCCCCTGTTGCCACAATAAGCCACCGGCACACAAACTCAGACTCATTGGTTTGGACTTGCCATAGCCCCATGGTGATGTCATACTTGGCCCGTTCAACCTCCTGTCCAAACAATGGCTCGATGGAGAAATGCTCCGCATAAGCCTCCAAGTAGCTAATGAACTGCTGTTTTTCCACGTATGATGGAAATTCTTTAGGGAATGGAAAATGAGGAAGTTTGCAGATTTTCTTTGGAAGGTGAAGTTTTAGGCGATCGTATGTTTTCAGTTTCCATAGAGATGCTAGACAATTCTCTCTCTCTATGATCAAGAAAGGGACCTCCATTTTCTTAAGGCATGCTGCTGCAGCTAGTCCAGAAGGTCCAGCACCGATGATCACTGGTCCTGGGACCCAAACGCGCTTCAATTCTGAGTTCATTGGTTCAAATATCATTCCATTGACCTTGATAACAGTGTTATGGTTTGAATATGATTTGGCGTTTTCTTTTTTTTGCGCAAGGTTGATTATGAAGGAAGCTTTCTGAGAGGAGGAGAAACTATGTGGAAAACAACTTTGCAGTGCCAATTCATATGTAATTTGAAGTTATGCTCCTGAAAAACAGGAAAAATGTTCTATTAAGTAAGATACATATAAGTGAAGGAAAGAGTATAATCAAGAAGTGAAGGAAAGAAGTGTCAAAAGAAGGGTCCTTGCAAAAAGTTGATTGCTGACATGCCTATTTGGCCGTTCCCTTATAAAGGAGAACTTACTGCTTGTTTTTTATGCGCATAATTTAAAAGAGGTCAATTTCTGTAGCTCTCGAAGTACTTGTACATGTACAAAAGGAAAGGAAGGATAGCTTGAAATTATTGGAAAATACTCCCAAAGGAGAGAAAAAGTCATAAAGAAAGCATGTTCAACCTTGTCCTGAGCACAACAGCTGGATGGCTGGAATAGACACAGAATTTCTGGTGTTTAAAGGCAATAGTCATTGGAGGAATTACTTACCGCAATAGTCATTAGTATGCTAGATACAGTTCTTTGAGAATGTGGCATTTGACCAAGAGCTCCTTACCGGGCACTCCAATATTATGAAGTCCCCCACGTCCAAGGTCTAACCAGAATGAACAGTGTTAGAATATGTTTTGTCCCACATTGGTTAACTATGACTTGTAATGAGTTTATGCATAATATAAATAATACTTCAATGTGTTAGGGTTAATTAACACCTTAACACTTCTCTTCTCTTTCTCTCTCTCCCAAACAACATGGTATCAGAGCCATGTTCTGTCCCACCATAGCCGCCGCAATCATCACCCGCAATCACCATCGACATTCTACCACCAGAAAACCCTAAGTCGATCATCACCTTCAAGTCTCCTTCAGCCAATTGTTCAAAATCCAATTCTGAGAATTGTTGGAAGATCTCTTTCAGTTCTTGAATCTCTTCTTGAGAGAAAGTAGGCTTAACCAACTCAGGAAGAGATGGACTATGTCGAGCTTTGAGTTGGATAATAGGAGATTCTGGAGAAGAAATTGGAGCCTTGGGATTGGTGATTTTTTGACAGAAATCACTCACTTTTATTTTGAATTGCTCCAATGAAGGGAGATCACCAACAGAGGTGCTAGCAGGAACACCAGTTTCCTGTCAAGAGAAGCATATAAATATATATGGTAAAGCCCTAATCCATTAAAAAAAAAAGGGGTATAAATACTATGGGCTTGAACTATAACAAGCTACAATACCTCAGGTAAAGGGGTCTGTCAGTGGCGGCTCCAGAATTTTTTTATAGGGTGTTCAGAAATTACTGTAATGTTATTTAAATGCAGTAATACCGATACAAAATCTCATCTTAGTTTGAAAATGCGATAAAAAAACATAAAAATGCATAAAATCTACCGTTGTCCGAGATAGTTTTCTTGTGCACAAGCATTACTATTATTAGATGTAAATCCGTAATTATAATTAGTACTATATAAATATTGGTCACAAGTCATAAAAAATGTAGTAAAATATCCGTTCGCCAGCATTATTTTTGGTAAAATTTAACTATTTATTACGTTTATTTCTATTCCAATTAAATTAAACTCAACTTCTGTATGATAGAACTTGGAATGGGGGTTCAAAGAATGAAAAAGGGTGGGTTGGGTGTTCAATACATAGTGGAGTCGGACAAAACTAACTGCACATAACTAGTATATGAATATAAAGCTATGGAAAATTCCAAATCAAGGGTGGTCATCTGACCACTGTTAAGGTAATGTAGCGCCGCCAGTGGGGTCTGTCCTAATGAAATTGGCTCTGCTGGAATATCAGACCTTGAAGCTTGATCAAGAACAGTCTCTTCGATTATCACTTCCTGATCAAAAGACTTCACAGTTGGAATATTGGGAGATATCTCAGGAAATAAGCTTCTGTCATCTCTTTGGATAGAGATACCAGCATCTTAGCCAAAAATGTCAGCTTCAATCATTTTATCAGCCCCAAAGTCTGGAATATGGTCAGCGATGGTTTCCTTATCTTTGAAAGTAGGAGTTGAAATCTCTGCAGCAGTGCTGATAATGGGTGGAGGCATGTCTTGCAAGATGAAGGCAGTTTTCTTTGGTGCAGTTATACCAGTCTTTGAAACTTCAGTGACTTTAGTAACAGAAGGGCCAATTGGCTTTTGGGGTTCAGCAGGAGTATGTTGAGTAGATTCTGGAGAAGCTTTTGAAGCTTTAGCATGCTTGGTTTTTGTTCTTTTCTCTAAGAAATATGAGCTAGAGATGAGAAAACATGAAATGAAATTCAAGAACCATAGTAAAGTTGAAATCAAAAAGCTTACCTCTTATAAACTGACTTATGGTAACGTCTTCTGTCTCTTCTTCCTCTGGCTCTTCAATCAAAATTTGCCTTCTTCTCTTCGAAGCCTCATAAACCTGGGCAAATTTTGCTGTTTCTTGGCTAACTTCTTGTTCTATATTCCCTTTTCTTTTACTACCTGTTCAGAGGAACAAGAAAAGGTAAAATACTTGATACAAGAGACTTGAAAATCAATAAAATTTTGGATTTTAATTTTTACCAGGCTTCGAAGTCACAGGAACAGAGGTATGAACAGATTTCTTCTCTTTTCTGACTTCCTTCTTTGAGGAAGTTTCTGTAGTATCAAATTATGAGTAAAAGAAATGGAGTAATTTAAAAGAAGGACCAATTAAGTCTTTAAGTTAAAGGATCACCCAATGGAGAGGTGGTTTTTTGCTGTTGAGATCTGGTTACTACATGTGGTACAGATCGAAGAGGTTTCACGTCCAAAGCAACAGGAACAAGCATAGAAGATTGCACTTCAGGTGTTCCTTCCTGTTGAGCTCCTTGAGACACATCTTGTGAGCTCCTCCCAAAGCCATCATCAGATATTGAGCCTGAATGGGATTTCTCTTCAATGACAATACCAATTTCACTGATAAAAGCTTTGACAACTGCAGATTTACGGTACAATTCCATCGAATTATGCCACCATTGGGAGAATGCTGAGAGAGGAGGTTCTACACCAATAACAAATCTGTATGGTTGGAATTTTGCTCTCAAGTCCTTAAATTCTGTGTTGAGGCGTGCAATATGATCTTTATCAACCATGTTCCTTGCAGAAAGATTAATGTTGATTTCACCAGGATAAGGACAAGGGATAGCTTGCACAAACCCAAATTGCCTAGCAAATTGTGCAGGACAGTATATTTCAGCATGAGCTTGTTTACAACCACCAACATAAGCTCCAATAATAATTTCCCGTGGAAGCAGAATACTTGCCCAAGCTTCATGATAAGAAGAGCTGCCTCTTTGTTCCATGATCCTTTTTATCCATGATGGTCCAATATTCCAGTCGTCAAAAGGAACAAAGTCTATTCCTTCTTTATCTTCTTTCATTTGGTGAAAATATTGCAAGTATCCCACCAAAGTAAGAGGAGTTGAAGCTAAGATGGTGAATTTATCTCCATATATATTAAGAGGAGATCTCTCTACTACCTTGTGATCTGGAAAATAAGCTAATAGCCAAAGTTGTAAGAACCAGAGAGGACCTCCTAAGTTATAAGTGAGTGGTTTGGCATGATTTTTAGATCCCATCTTATACACATAGCCTAAGAAGTAAGAAGTCAAGTCAATGGCTTTACCTTGTGAAAGGGTGTAGGCTAAAGGTGCGAATTCAAACATTATCTTCTTGCCACCATTACAAAATATCATCTTGCATAAAGTATACCAAATATATGCAAAGAATTCCCTACTAGATACTTCATCCCCAAATTTCCTTTTAGCCTCCAAAAAATTGCCATACGAGGCATGAGCTTGGGTGTATCGGATTTCACTTAAGAAGGGTATATCAATATTTGCAGTGATGTCAAAAACTGGTCCGTAAGGGGGAAACCCAGTAAGGAAGATTACATCAAGAATTGTAATGGCCATCATCCCACAGTTGAATCGAAAACAGTTAAGAGATGGGTCCCAGAAAGCCAGAGAGGCATGGATAAGAGAAGGATTTTGGAGTATACCGTGTTGAAGCAAAGCGATGGTATGTGTTAATCCAACATCTTCTAATTCCTTTCTTTTAGCCTTGAGAATGCGAGTGGTCCAATCTTCCCATTTATCGTCATAATTTGGCCAACAAACAAAATTCTTTTTGGCCCATTTAGAAAAACTTACCTGTCTATCCTTTACGATATTACTGCCTTCAAGAATGGGATAGCAGGCTGTCAAATCTAAAGGAAGATCAAGAAATGCAGGCCCCAGGATTTGAGTATTAGGTAAGACAGGATGTTCGATGTGAAGGTACGATTTTGTAATTCACCTACACCTGCCTCGGATTTCAAAGTCTCCCTGGTAACTAAACTTCTAAGCACAAAGGAAGGGGTACCTTTCGATATCTCACTCTCAGAAGCCATAACTGTAGAAGATTGGGAACAAGAGAGGGAACACAAGGTGTCTTTGGAAGTTTGAAATACACAACTGGTAATGAAAACGTTTTGAGGCCCTAGATTTATACGTTGCGATGAAGTAGTGTAGCGGTTCAGGTCAAATATTCGTTTAAAGGCAATTGGGCTTACATTATTTTGGGCCCAAGTTTGGATTTTAACCCTGTAAATAATTCCTCATTTCAAATACCATACGTTTTAAACCATTTTTTCATTGGTTTAATATCATAAAATGTATGTCATTAGGTTGATTATTATGAGTTCGAACTAGTTTAAAGCATCTTAAAATGCTTCGAAAGGCATTTAAGCAGTGCAAATTAAGCCATAGAAAGAACTAAAATTTTCATTCAACAGTAAAGAAGTTACATCAAAAGAAATCCTATTACATCAAAGAGAATTAAACATCTACTTTTGATGGAGCAGCTGTTGGGGTAGGGATGACTTGGAAATAATGAGGAAAGCTCCAAGTCACTAAGGCATGAAATTTTGCCCAAGTGAAATCAAAAAATTCTTTTTCCTTCATTCTGACTTCAGTTTCTCCATCTAGCTTGAATTTCTTCTCAATCAGAGGCCTGATTTTCAGAACTAAAGCTTTGGCCTTGATTTCGAACTTAGCCAACTTTAGAGCATTCCTCTTTGCACAGCTTCTGAACTTCTTTCGAAGTCTTTTGGAAATTCCAGATGGAATTTCGAAGGACTTTCCTTTTAAGTTTTCTATTTTATTGTGAAGCTTAATGACTTGATCATGTGCAATCTCATAGTCATGAAGGTCTTGGTTAAACCCATAAGCAGCACTATTGTTCCTCATCCACATTCGAAGGAGAGGAAATTGGCTTAGAAAAGAATGAAGGAAAGAGCCAGTCAGTTCAGAAACGGAGCACTGAACGGTTTCACGAGCCCATAAGAAATTTTTGCAAGGGATATCTTCTTCAAAAATCCCTATCTAAAAAGGCAAAAGCAGCCAATAGTTCTTTGGCTTTAACAGAGTCAGATTGTGGGTAGAGAGAATAAGAATAATCAGCGTGGAAGATAGTAGGGTCGAATTTGATACTCTTCAAATCTTGGAACCAATCTGGATTTTCAGGAAGGGTTCGATGAGAAAGGTTGGAGGGATCAACAAAATTTCCCTCAAAATGAAGCCTTCGAACCTCATTTAACCAATAAATATATTGGTTTCTGGCTTTCTGTTTAAGTTCACTATAGCCAACGAAGCCAGATTTTTCATCTTCACAAACTTTTAAAAATACAGGGGTGGGACAAGTGGAAATAAGACTGTCGAGCACCATTATATTAGGATCACGCCTAATGAGAGGGGATAAATATCTACTCATAGCTAATGAGCGATATCTACTCCAGCCTCTATAGCCAGCAGGATCATCCATCTTCACTACCACTATTTCAGATGGTAAACCCCATAGAAAGGGTTTAGGAGTAGGAGAGATTGGAGGATTCCATGGATCAATAGGCTTAGATTCTTCCACTTGAGTCGCCACATAAAAGCGATCCCTTCGAATCTCACCAATGATTGGTGTGACAGTATTTCTAGTATCAACAGAGATTGGGTCATTGAGAACCAAATTTTCGAAGGCATTTTGGGTGTTAGAGATGTCAGCCATGGTTTAGTTGTGATAAGGGTCAATGACAGTATTTCTAGTATCAACAGAGATTGGGTCATTGAGAACCAAATTTTCGAAGGCATTTTGGGTGTTAGAGATGTCAGCCATGGTTTAGTTGTGATAAGGGTCAATGAACAACGAAAACTGGTGATTAATTTTACCAGTAATTAAGCCCTTTTATAGGCAAAGGTTTTGAGTTTGAAACAATTCAAATTCTTGTAAATGGGAGAACGTGGGTGCTAACTGCCCATTATCCGCAAATCCTTCATGAGAAACGTAGAGATATAATGGTAACTGTGCCATTTGAAGTGACAAGAACTGCCAATAACTTCTGCTCTAAAGGTTTACAGGAATTAGAAGCGGCAAAAGGCACATTAACACTTATTCAAATTCCTTGAACGACGATGTTAATGTGGGGGGTATGTTTACATATAAAATTAACAAATCCAATAATTATTTGACACGTAATCTGAAATGCCAAACGTTGGCAACTATTTGTCAATTAAGATACACTGGATTAATAGAACAAAAGTAAGTAAATACGATGTCGCATTGTTTCTCAAATTGGAAAAGCAATTATTGGCAGTTACAAACCCTTGTTGATATAAAATTGACTTCGAAGCCATGATATCAACTCCACGTGTAAATTTGTGGAGCAAGGCAAAATGGCAGTTAGAACACGTGGAGTGTTTCTTGAAAGACAGTTATTTCCTCAACTCGTAATCATTTGAGTTAGTTTAAGTAATTGTGCCGATTCAAAATCAAAGCTTTTGGAGGAAGAATTGGAAGAATTCAAATTCAGACATGGAGGAGGGAAAAAACTGCCAACTCGAGGAGTAGAAGTTAGAGTTCGAAGCAAGTCAAGTTCAAATTCGTTGAGCAGGAAGTTCAACTGCAAGCAGCGTCTATAAATAGAAGAAATTGAAGAGTGAAAAACCCCGGACAAATCTTCAACAAACAACTATCAAAAAACTGATGCTTGGTTTGTTCATTGGCAAAGTAGTTTAGGATTTCGAACTCAGTTCGAAGTAAATTAGGAAGTAAATTAGGAAGTAGATTAGGAAGTAGTTAGGATCACTCTTGATTGTTCTTATAACAATCACCTATTCGAAGTTCTTGTATTTGAAGTTGGAGACAATTTCGAAGTAATTTTATCTTTGATTTACCAATTTAAGTATCTTGTTTCTTTGTTGTTCTTTGATTTCCTAAGTATATTGGTTCACATTTCTTCATTTGTTAAAAATCCTCTTGATTGAGGGAATTGAACCAATAAAACACAATCGCCTGATTAGATTTGGTTTTTCCAAAGTTAATCTGAGGGAGTAGATTAAAACTCTCTCTGGCACGCTCGCACACTGTAGACACCCCGATTTTGACCCGAGAAACTTGTCAAGCATCCCCGAGGATGAAAATGCCCGATAAGAGCACGTGAGGCTTGATTGTGAACTTGGAAACCCCTCCAAAACTTCTTCAAAATAAACCCAAGTCTACACCACCTTCTATTACATTCAAAACCCTCTTTTTTGATATATAATACGTCCCAATCCATTTTGAAATAAGGGAGATGTGCACGTTTTACCAAAACGATTCATTTTTCCGACCTTCTGAGGGTAAAATGGTCACATATTTTGATGTACAAATCATCTTGGGTTCAAACCACTTGGGTTAGAAAGTAGACCTTTCAAGCTTTCCAACGCTTCAAACCATGCACAAAACGGAGTTCGGTAGCACCCGAAATGGCCCCGCGAAGTTTGGATTGTTGTGCTGTCTCCTCATCCAGGCGCCTGGATTACCCTAACCCAGGCACCCGGACTCAATCCAGGCGCCTGGATTCCCCAATTCCAGGCGCCCGGATTCACTCCAGATACTTGCTGCCCAAGGTCAAGTGAGTGGGGAGGAGCGTCTTGAGGATCTTTCAGGGATTTTCTGCAGAAATTTGTTAGAGATAATGGGAGAGAGATGATGGCCTATGGTGACCCTTTGAACCTCACCTCTAAGGGTTCAAATGACCCATTTTGAACCTTTCTTTGGCTATAAATACCCCTCTCTCTCACTCATTTGAAGAGAGCTCAATCCCACCCACTCTCTTACTGTTATGCTGCTGCAATAACCCCAGAAAACTGATCCCAAACTATCCCCTTTTGTTTCATCAATCAAAACCCAATTTTCCCCCATCCTAGCTCCACATACTTACTTGATTCTACCCATTTTTCATCATCCACAATCAAACCACCTACAATCAACCCTTTACACCTCCATAAACAAAAGTCCAGCCCATTCACTTACCAAAAATCCTTCAAAAAAAATCAAACCAAAGTTCATCAATCAAGCTTGTCAAGGTAGTTTTTCTACCATTGTGCTCAAAAGGCCCAGAGGGGACACCATCCAAGCTCTTACTAGTTCTTCATACTAGTTAAGAGTTTGGAAATGTTTCAAATTTCACAAAAATGGAAGTTCTTCATTAGCATTTGTTGTATATATTTCCAAAAATCATCAAAAATCAAGCCTCTTTTAAGTTCATATCATGTGTTTGAGTTGAGTTTGAGGTTCATGTCTGCTACTGCATTTCCAAACATGGTTTAGGGTGTGTGAGCATTGGTTAAAAGCATTGCATTTGGTGATTTCTGTGAGAAATAAGGTTCTGAGTTTTCTGTCTGGAGGGCAATCCAGGCGCCTGGACTGACCCTTTCCAGGCGCCTGGATCTGCCTAATCCAGGCGCCCAGATTGCAATCCAGGTGTGATGTGTTTGATTTGTGTGATCAATTTCTGGAGCAACTTAAGGCAGTTTGGGGGCTATTTAGTGAAATTTCAGTATTTCTTATGCCTAAATCATCCATTCATAACACTTTGCACAAGCATTCACTCATATCTTATTGATATTCTTGATGTATTTGCTATGCTCTCACATGAATTTGAGTTTGAAGTCCATTTAAACAACATTTTCAAAACCCTCTAAGCATTTAGTAGAGACCGGTGGCTATACCGGGTGCGAGGGGTGCTTTAAATTCCTTCCCCTCGCGTAACCTAGCTCCCGGACCCGAGAAATCTCGATTTGTGAGACCGGTAAAACATTTTCCATTCAAAAGGGCAAAAGAGTCATTATTCAAAAGGTTTCTTGGGTACAGTCCTCAAATCCGAGTGGCGACTCCATTCAACCAACCAAATCATTTTTCAATTCAAAATCGCAACCGTTTTTGTGAACGTCGTGCTCCGCGGGGTGTTCACACACACAATTATTTTTCATTGCAAAGAAGTAAAAGAACCAAACAGCTTTATGGGAAAACTTGATGTCCCTATACTATGTCCTCCTCGAAAAAGCTCACTAATTTTTAATTGAAATGATAGAAATTTACTTAATTATTGAGTATATTGATTTGTAATTTTTCAATGCAAAAGGACTCTCTGTTCAAATTAGAATTTTAAAAGGGTAAATTATTACAAATTGTCTCACTAATTTCGCATCAATCCCAATTTCATCCGTCTCATATCAATTATCACGCCATTTTTTTTATATTTATTTTGACTTTCAATTTTTCTTTTCGCCCTTGATTGGAGCAATTAATAACGTCAAACCTTTGCATGCACATAGCTTGTATCTTGCAATATTGCTGGAACTTATATTCAAACAAAATAACAAATGTGTTTGCTGGAACTTACTACATTCAAATAAATGTGTTAGTTGTATACTTGCATGCATGTAAAACATAGAACTTGAATGTAAAGAAGAAGATTAGTAATAATATAAAATTCAAGTTGAATGAATACAATATACATACTAAATGAGAGGTAAATATCAGTAATCAAATAATCTAGTGATTTGGAAAATTTGTATCTTTATTCAAAAAAAAATTGCATTTGTTAGTTTTCGATTTTTTTTTTTTTTTTTGTGGATCATTGGTTGGTCTCAATGAGAGTAATCTTAAAAGTGAAAAATTATTGTCAAATTTTTTAAAAAGTTCACTAAAGACACAAATAATCCATTTTTTTGTGGATTATTAGATTATTTTTGTCTTTATTCACAAAATTCAAAGTTTGGTTAATAATTTTGTACTCTTGCAAAACTAAGAAATGCACTTTTTTTTGAATAAAAACAAAATAATACTAATCTATTTAGATTATTTTTGCCAAAACACAGGAAGTGGAAGATCAAAAGAAGAGTAATGCATATTTGTGGACTAAGTACAATTTGAAGTCTTTTTTTATAATAAAAGTGAAAGAATAAAAGAAAGGATCAATACATATCTTTGACTCATTTAGTAAAAGACATTATTTATTGTAGATAAGGACATTTATGATACAAAGATGCATCAAATTGTAATAAACTTTGCATTCAAGCATATTGCGATTGACTGTTCCACTTCATTTATTGGTGAGCATAAATCATTCGATTGTTGACTTCTGAAACTAAGATGCATGGAATAATTTTTTTTAATTTTAAATTTCACATTATGGATAGAAAACATGTCATGTAGCTATAGGTACATTCAAAAAACAAAAACGAAAGAGATGTTAGGTGTCACTCCCAATATTTTGTTATCCGTAATATTTTTTTCCTTGAAACTTCAAAACAAAATCAAGAATTTTTCTTGTGAAGCACAACTATTAGGTCAAAGCGATCTTATCAGATTGACCTAATTAGATGGGCAAGAGTATAAGGGACTTAAGAGTGTTCACATATCAAATATAATCATTTGAGCAATCATTCTTTTTAAAATGAAGATACTATTTAAAAGGGTAGAGAATTAGGGGCACTTGTCGTCTCACGAAAAATAATTTTGCGTTACTATATAGATTAAATGATATATCACAATCTTGATATCTTCAACAAAGAAAAAAGGGAAATTTTCCAAAAAAAAGTTCCTAAACTTCCACTTCAATTTTTCACAAACACCAAGACTTAAAAGAAATAAGTATAAAAAAGTAATTTGAATTTTCAAAAAATTCATCAATTAAACCCTCTTTAGCTATTTTTGTTTTTTGATACCATGCATATCTCATTCTTCCTCAGTTTCAACTCTTTCACTTAGCCACCCACCAAAACGTACTTCGTTACATCAGCCCACAAAACATCTCTCCCTTTGTATGTGTGTTCAAAAGAGAAAATAGCATAGATGTATGTTGATGAGAATTCGCTGGTGAGGACAAGAGCACTTCCTTTCATCAGATTCAATCCATTAGCAAACCTCAATCTAAACTGCAATATATGAATACATGCACAAATATATGGAAATAGAAGAGTGTAAACAATTATATTTTGTTTGAATAGAGAGGATGATGGAGAGGACTCGTGTAGTGTGAAAGTAAAAAATGGCTAGATAAATAAAACTTATAATTTTTGCCTAGGCATTTTAACTTAGACTCTTTACATGCTCTAACAGTTTGCTAAAAGAAGGGGTATGTTGTAATGGTTTTAGAACTCAAGGAGGAGAGACTAATTTCTAGGATCTTATGGGCCCTAGTGCGGCGTTTTTGCTAAATTAACTAAGAAAATACAATTTTTTTTAAAAAAAATTGAGACAGGTCATTGTCTCACAGTACGTCATATAAAAAATTGTGAAAAATCAGTATTTTTTTCTAAAAATTGCCTTAGTGGAACACCCCCATAGGCCAAGTTTCCCAAATAATAAAATCTACATTTTGATAATTTTATCAAATGAGAAAGATGTTGGATAAAATCAAAGACTTTTGCATTTCAGATTATTTTTTGTCTTTATTTAAAATTTGTTTGCATTTTTTTTTTTTTGATTAGCAAATTCCGATCGCAAAACCTCCGGGGATGTTGCTGAGATTGCCCAAAGTATTTGGCCAAAAAACTGATTCCGGGAAATCGGGCAGCTATTAGGCATTCGTTCGACAGTCGACCGAGTAAGCTTCCTTTTCTGTCCCACGCAAAGCGCCAAAACTCAAAATGCCTAAATCCAAGTGTCTAAAACCACTATATTCTATCTCAAAGAGTCTAAATCCTCTAAAATTGAATCTCAAAATTAACTCTTCAAACAAGGTCTATTGAAGTGTACCAAGACAATAAATAAAACTATGTCATTTTGCCGCTTAACACAGCGCCCCCAACATGTACCGCACAACACCTCTTCCGAATTCCAAAATATTTTTGGCCAAAAAACTGATTCCGGGAAATCGGGCAGCTATCAGGCATTCGACAGTCGACCGAGTAAAAGCTTCCATTTCTCTCCCACTGGAAAGAAATGGCTGCCCTTGCTTCTTCTGCTTCTGCAGCGGCTGCAGCACCTTTGTTAAATTCTGTATACTCACTGACCCAACTCCAATCCCAAATTCATCACCCACACTCCTCTCTCTCCTTGCTTTCCCCAACCACCAAACTCAGCTTCCACTCGTCGGTAATTACCTATCTCCCTCCTCACTGCGGTTTACGGTCCTGATTTCTCAACTTTTGGGATTCATGTTTTTCCCTTTTTCCATTGTTTTGTTGTTTTTGTTTTTTGTATGTGTTTGTGCAGATTTTCAGGTCTCGTTGGCCTCTCCGTCGTAATGTTAAAGGGCTTGTGCCTTTTTCTCACACTGCCGTTTCTGTACCACCCCAAGGTAAAATCTCTCTCTCTAGAAATGAGTTAATAGTGTCTACTCAATCAAGCCAACAAGTAGCATCAGTACCCGTATTGGTGTCTTTTTGTTTTTTTGATTTAATGTTTCAAGTTTGAGAAGTTGAAACTGTCTTCCTTGTAATTTTGAAAGCAAAGAAACTGCCTTCACCAATTCCGTTTACAGGTTCATTCGATCCAGACCTTCGTTCTGTGCTTGAACTTGCCACAGACTCCGAACTGTACGAGCTTGAACGAATTCTATTTGGTACAAGGTGATTGCAATTCGTTTATCTTTTGTGCTTTGACAGTAAATCAAATTCATTTCTTTTATTTCAAATGTTTTTAGAATCCAGATTTTGTTGTCATGTTCAGTTACTTCAGTCCACTGTTGAAGTCAATAACAACAAAAGCGGAGGTTGATTACTTCATGATCGAAGAAGACCCTGATGAGAGGGATGATTTCATTGCTATTCTTGAATCTCGATTTTTTTTCCTGGCAGCAGATGCTCGGTCCACTTTAAGGTTGTTGAATTGTTTGTTGTTTTTATTGGTTTTTGGATAACCTACTGCTTATTTTGTAACTTAGTTTAGCATTATGCTTCTTTTGGGTACTGAACCTTAATAAGCGATATTTTTCCTTACTGAAGTTGATCATAAAGTTATTAAATACTGATTTCGTACCAAGTTTCATGCCAAGTAGAAAATAATTATGCCTTCCTCTGATGCTTGTAAATTTCCTTGATATTTCTTATGTTCATCTGGTATTCTTTGTAGGGGTTGGAGACCCTCATATAGGAATGTGTTGCTCGGAGTTAGGGAAAAGTTGAACATACCTTGTTCAAGAAAATTGTCAACTGAAGACCTAGAGGCAGAGATTTTTCTTCATCTGTTGCAGGAATATTCAAGGTACTTATCCCCATCAAATGATACAAAAGTTACATCTACCATGATGATTGTTAACTTTAAGTCCTTGTTGAGATGGATGGATAGGGTGGTGTTGCTTCTTGAGTGGTTACACCAGTAAATGAGATATTTGTTGATGACTTTATATGCGATAAGAATGATCATGTAATGTAGATGTAGAGGCAACTTAAAAGAAACTTGGCCCTAGTCATTCTAGGCTTTGAGTTACAGCAGGTCAAATTAGCCCAGTTTCAGGGTTTGGGTGCGTGTGTGTTAAGAATTGAAGCTTGGACAACAGCTGGTAATGTTTAGATCTGTTTAATTGATTGTTAATAGGTAGGGATTGAGGTATTTTGTGAGGACTCAATTCTTTCATTGGTGTATTATGGAACAAAGTAATAGGTTGGGACTAAACCATGTGTGTGTCTGCATGTTGATATTTATAGTTTCTCCATCTTTGACCCCATGGTATATTTAAGAATTAAAAGCATGCTATTAATTGTTAGTTGAGCCTCTCTCATTGTCTTTTCCCCTTTATACCCACATGAGCTTGGACCTACAGTTTCTTTTCTGTAATTCCTATCATCGTTCATTTTTTCCATTTTCCCTTGCGGTACTTTCCAAGATACTCTGATGACTAGAAATATAAAATGCCTTATGTAGTGAGGAATCAGGAACTCTCCCTAGCTCGTGGGAAAGCTCTAAAATTTCTAACAGTCATGGTAGTCTTGAAGTTGGACTCAGTCAGTGGAAGGTGCAGGCTTCTTCTGCTTTAAGAGTTGGAGCTGCTGAGCTTCGTACAATTTTCTTGAAGGTACTCAATGATTTCACTATACAACTTGGCGTTACTTATAGACTCTATGCGTTTAACATGACTCTTGATTCTAGGGTGGTGGGATTCTTGCATTGGGAAACTTATACAACTCGGTAAGCAAGTGATTTGCTTGATTTGGTTTGGTTTCTTTTTTGTACTTTTATGCAAGTTTCTCAACTGTGATAGTTAGTGAGGAAATTACTGGGGAGGATGTTCGTGGAAGCTGCCAATTATCAGATAAGGAATGACATTATCAGAAAGGTACGCGAAGGACACTATAGTTATATACCGCATCGATGTAATAAATTACACCTTTGCTAAAATTGTGGTGATAAGCTGATCAACAATATTATGTCCGTGATCAAAATTTATTTCTGTTTATTTTATTAACTATCCTGGAAACCAATTGAGTTAGATGTTGTTTGTCCTCAAATTGGAACGAATGTGAGAAGGCATTTTAGGTACTTAATGTAGACAAAAGAAAATGAGGTTGATGGTGATTGTTCTTTTGTGTGTTTGCTTATATGTTTTCCTCTCTTTACTATTTTTTGCCTCGAGGGCAAAATCTGTTATGAGCTAATGATTGAACAAAGAGAAGTGCTATATCAGTTAACAATTGGAAATAAATGAAAAAGAAGTTTACAATTGGAAGGAAATGAAAAAGATGGCATGACTTTGTTTTCTATCTGTGGTAATACACAGTCATCTACTATTAATGAGGGTCAAATTTGAATGGATATAATACCTTGTCTGGAACTTGCACCAAATTTAGGATGAGAAATTACATCCTATCTGAATAATATGATAGCCAGTCCTATTAAGAGAAGCCATTTACATACGTATCCAGATTACAAAGCAAGTATCTTATATCGGAGTGCACACTCAGAACAAGCTGAAGATAGACAAGTTAATGCTTCTCATAATTAGGGAAGCTATTTGTAACCAGATTTAAGGTAGATGGACTAAACTTGATGTTGGAATGAGTGTTAATTGTTTAGAATTGGGGAGAACTGGATCTTGTTTTAAACCGCTGACTCTCTGTCATGATGGAAAGGTAGGGGTACTTTTAACGCCACTTTGCACCGTGCTATATAATTCTTGGTTTGAATTGGAGTGTAAACTGTAAATGTAATGGGAGCTGTAGGATGATTGATACAAAACTGAAGGAGAGATGGAATTGAAAAGGCAATGACATTGGGAAGAGAAATTGTAGACTCCTGTACAGGGCATTGAGTTCTTGGATTACGAGAATAAGTCAGTTGGATTCTCACTTTTCCTCTTCTTTTTTCTAAATAGAAATGATTGTCAGTAACCATCTTATTTCATGCTACTCTTGAGACAGTAGCCATGAAAGCCAATTAGTTAGCTCAAATACTCAAGTAACTGCGGTGGAATCTTGGATTCTCAATTACTCAAACCTCAAACTGCCTCTACATGTATGTGAACCTCTAACAACCTCGCTCACATTGGACTAAAAACTAAAATGGGCAAGAAAATATGGACTACGGTGCCCACTCACAAGCATCATGGGAAACAGTCACAGGGATAGATTTCGCCTGAAAAGTCCTAATACTGTCTTAGGCAGCTGAACCCAAGAAAAGAAACAAGAACAGGGGTAAATTAGCAATCTCACAAAGGGACACCTATACTTCATTTGAACAATGGTTGGCAGCTCGTTTTGTAGTTATGTTGGTTAGTTTTCGTATTTTTTGTTGTTTGAGATTCGTTGAGTTGAACTGAGGAAGTGTTCTAGTATTTGTTGAATGTATTAATGCTTTTTGTGGGCTTCAAATGTTTAATTTGTCAAAGCCTAAGAACCATGGACACGGATACAGGATTTGGATACGTATACAGATACGAACACGACATGATACGGACACTTGGACACGTCATTTCTTTGAAAATTAGGACACAAACTATTTTGGGACACGTCAAATGTAAAATGTATTTCTATTGCAGAGATATGATATGAATTCATGTAAGCGTTGGAGGCATTATTTCTATCAATTTAGGAACAATACTATGAAGATACAAATCAAATGTCTGTATGTAAGTACACATGACCTATAGACCTTTTATATTTTAGCCTTTTAATGTGTCCTTAGCATGTTCTAAGTGTGTCGTCAACGTGTACTAGAGAATCCACAGTGTGTCTAAGTAGAAGAAATGCAATAAAAAAATTGGACAAGTATTTAGGCATGTACAACATGTGTCCGGAGAGTGGAGTGCTGACACGTGTTGGACACAAATACATGAGGCCGGTAGACGTGACCGTGCTTCTTAGGTTAAAGCGTTTTTTTTTTTCTATTGCTAACTACTCTCTCCTAGCCAATAGAAGCTTACTTCTCACAGAAAGTTGAGTTTCACATTTGTGATTTGTTTGAAGATGTTTGCTTAATCCTTGGTAAGGTGAAGCCTTTGTGTGTGTGTGTGTGTGTGTGTGTGTGTAAGTATTAATGTATCTTCACAAGGTTGCAGACTTGGTTTGTTTCCCGTAATTGGAAGTATTATATATCAAAAAAGCACTAGAGAGGGTAGTGAACACACGACGTTTACAAGGAGGCAAAAATAGAAATCTTGTGATTAACATGGATATACGATTGTTAAGAAACCAAGAAAATCATAAAGGGACTAAGAGAAGGTCTCCCTCAACCAAAAATACAAGGATAAGAGCAGAGTGCCAGTAGGCCAATAACAAAACTCAACTTTCTCAAAAACTCTGTTGTTTCTCTCATTACAAATGCACCACAAAAGACAGCGCAAAGCATTGTAAAGGCTACCTGGCTATGACATTTAACATGTTTCTTGTGATGCTTTGGTTTCTAGGGTGGACAATTTGCAGCTATTAACCTCGAGTCCAAAGTGGCGTTGCTCACGGCGAAGCAGGTATTCTATCTTTTAAGTCGATTTATTTTGTTCCCTTCTTCTCGTAAGTTTTGGATATAAATCACTGCAATTGTGAGAAGCATATCTTGAATGTGTCACTCATGGTGGTGGATTGTTGATATGCTTTCGAATTTTAAAGTGCAATTATTATATTCTAGGCATACGGTGCATACTAACCGTTAATTTAACAATCTTGTTTTTCCTTTTGTTTTGGAAAGTGCTCCTAGAAAGTGCCATAAAAAGAAAATAGGACAGAAATAAATAAAACAATTAATTTCATGGTTAAACATTTGAAAATGATGGGCTTTAGTCTTTACTATAGTTTAATCATATTTTTCATAAGCTTGCATACTACAAAATGTTTCCTTCTACAAATTTTCGGGTTTGGATTAAATTCATGGACGAAAAGGCTCGTTAATTCGGTTGGGGAATACAAGCCTAAAAAATATGCGCATTGCCTTGCGTATGCAATGCAGTGGACCTTGTTTATTTTGGGTTTCAAAACTGGTTTTCTCAATTATTACTCAATCATTACGTACATTTCTCTCCAATTATTACCCATATTTTTAATATTCTAATTTCTCTCTCTATCTCTCTCCAATCATTACCCATATTTTCAGTTATTACCCTCATTTCTCCCTCTAATCATTACCTCAAAAACCAAAACCAAAACCAAACAAGGACTTTGTCTCCTGGATGTCTGATTGCTCTTTGCAGCTTCTATATCAGGATTCGATAAGACCATTCCTTTGTGTACAGGGTGTGGCAGGGGCTGCAGCACGATACCTGGGGCTTAGGAGCATGATGGCGTTTCTGGGCCCAATGTATTGCCTCCTCTGCACTCCACTTTATTATTATTATTTTTTTGTGACATTATATTCATTTCTTGAACACACTTCTACGCATATCTTTTTTTTTATTATTACTATTTCTCACGAATCTCAAGTTTTTCCGAGATGGCCCAACATTTACTTACTATGTTATCCATACCATCCCTCACATGCTACCGGCCTTGCGGTGGAGAGATGCAAACATTTGTACAAAAAGATAAGCTAAATGGAAATGAAGAACAAATGCAAATAAAAAGAATTGAATGCAAGATCTTTCAAAAGCCAAAGCTCTTATATCATGTTGAATCACCTAACGATTTATATAAAATTGTTCTACACTTCCTACACTGAAAATTTAGGAGAGATTCTTGTCCAATGGAAAGTGAATCTTGGTCAATAGTAGTAACTCATTTTTTCTGTCAGTCTAACACCTCTTCAGGGGGAGAATACCATCTAGGAAGAGATTTTGTCATCCTGCTCTCAGGAGTAATTGTTCCTAGTACCTTCTCCATCTTAGGGAGGTACGATCATACTGAGGGGGAGAATGAAACGTCTAGTTCAACAACATTATATAATGTATTGTTTGTTGTAAGTTATATTCTAACCACCCGCGCCAGCTGACCTGCTAACTTTTAGCCTAACCACGTGGCTCAAAAGGTTAACAGTTATACAGTAGCTCGACGTGGCCCATTATATGCCATACCAATTCCCACATCTGACCGATGTGGGACAATCCTAAAGACTGGTTCTCACATATATATTTAGTTACGATTAATGATGTAGATAGTGGTAGTCTTGATACCCTAACTGTTAGTTTATTGAGGAAAAGCCCGAGTTCCGGCTTATAGGATTTAGAAGGGAATCACATACCTCAACAATGGTGAGTGGTTCTTCTGTTTTGGTGATTGCTCATGGCTTGGGTGACACCAATCACAAGTAAGCAAACAATTTCACATACAATAGAAAAAAAGAGAGAGCTGTAATTTGAAAAAAGGCGATATACGAGACAAAGAAAATGCATGGAAAGACATATCTCAAAAAACCCTGAATGCAGGCAAATTAAATCCAAGGGTTGAAAAAAAATATAGGAAATTCAAAACCTTCCCTTCCTTATTATATAGATGTTTCCCTGGGAAGGGATATACCTGTACTTTGCTTTCTCAGCATGTTGGGAATATAAATACTTGAAATGTCTTCAAACCTCACCACCTACATTATAATTGAAATAGAAATAGTTGCACGTTTTTTTGCTTGCTCGTGGTGTAGTGCCTCTGTGCCTGTTCATAGTTTGGGCGACACCAACTGTGAGTTGTGACTCTGCTTTTTCACTTACATGGTCTTGCTCGATGGATGGCTTCAGTCACAATGAGGCGAAACTGTATCTTATGTGGGTTTGCAGCATCTCACAGCAGTATGTCATATCTGATTTTTGTTTGATTGGCATCTTGGGCAGGCTTTGGGGAATATTTCTTGCAGATGTTGTCATCCAAATGCTTGGGACTGATTATGCTAGAATTCTGCGAGCAATTTATGCATTTGCACAGGTAATAATATGTCCTGCTGCCCTTATCATTGAAAGAGAAAAAGGACATTAGCAACGCGGAGAAAAAAAAATGGAAAACAATAAGACAGGAAACCATAATTACCCCATTTTGTATAGTCATTAATTACTATCTTTACCATGTGCAGTAACAGCAATGCCTTTCTACATTTTGGCTTTATCGTGTTTGCGAGGATTTTTTTTTGGAAGTCCGTAAAACTAAGTCAAGGGTTTTTTTGTCGTCGTAATTTTTTTTTATAATAAAGACGACAAGTGGAAGACTATTTGTACAAATTAGAATTTGATAATCCTTCCCTATGAAAAACTACACATATATGCGTGTCAAGGACCATGCATTTTTGGCATATTAGTTGATGTTTGGTCCTGGCAAGATAACTGCTGTCACCTGATCTTATTGTTAATGCTGATTGTTAGAGCTTTGGTTAATTATAATCTCTAAAACTAGTATACGAGCTTGGGTGGCGTCTTGGAGGATTTTGGACATGACTCTCTTGATTGATCGCCTCGTTGTTTGTGCCTTAAGTGCACCGTGTTTCGTGTTTCGTTGTTCGTTGTTCGTTGTGATCCCTATGTCATGGATCCATTGTTTAGTTCACTTGCGGGGGAGTGTTAGAGCTTGTCCCAGGTGGCCTCTCCACTCATTTTCAATTGGTTTTGAGTTAAATGCTTTAACGCAGATGGTTACCACAAAGCAATTTAGAGAGAGAGAGAGTTTTGGTTGGGGCAGGAGAGGGGAAAGAGGGAGAGGATGTCATATGTCGCTGTGGTCCTTAGTTAACAGAAGCAAGTTACTTTATTAACACGAAATGTTGGACTATGATGAAGGAAGTTGTTGTGCCCAGGGGTCACTCACACACACAACACACAATGAATTCGAGGCAAAAACTCCGTCGTATATATATATACACATATACACATGAAAAACCTCCGGGGAGCCAAACCGGCTCCCACTCACTCGACCTCACCCTCTCCACTCTACATTGCTACACCACCCCCACTCACCTCTCAAATACAGCCGGTATTTATAGGGAATACTTGGGGTAAACAAACAAAACAAGGGAAGAGAAGTCAAGATTTGCAGCTGGGAAATCTCAACAATTTCGGCACCAACAACCATTGTCAACAATGGTTGCTATCTCAGCAGCCCATGTGGGAAAAACCCTCTGCTGACACACCAAGGAGAAATAATCCCCTCCTTTACGTACATCACCCATATGGGTGAATACCAACAGTAGGTGATTTGCCGAACCACGCATGAACCGTACTTTGTTAGAAAAGGTTCGATGCATGCTATTGAATGCCGGATTAAGCAAGCAATTTTGGGCGGAGGCTGTGACATATGCTTGCCACCTTATCAACCGATTACCCGCAGCTGCTATTGGCGGGAAAACACCTATTGAGATGTGGTCAGGTACTCATGCTACTGATTATGATTCGTTGCACACTTTTGGGTGCCCTGCTTATTATCATGCTCAAGAGGATAAGCTTGATCCTAGAGCCAAGATATCCAAATTCTTGGGCTTTAGTTCTGGTGTGAAAGGGTACAGACTCTAGTGTATGGAGTCAAAGAAAATCATAGTCAGCAGGGACGTCACATTCAACGAGTTTGAAATGCTTAAGTCACATAAGCACGAAGACTCCAAGGAGAGCAGCAAAACAGATGGTGATTCGCAGAAGGTGGAGTTAACTCCAGTCCCAACGGATGGAGATGATGGACAAAGTGAGGTTGATGATGGTCCAGTCACAGCCCCTCCACCTGAATCCATTGCAGAAAGAAGGCCGAGAAGAGAGATCAGACAACCGGCACGATATGCAGACTATGTGACATATGCATTACCAGCAGTTGGGGAGGATATCCCAACCACTTACAAAGCAGCCATGCAGTCCAGTGAAAGGACTGAGTGGTCGACAGCCATGGGTGAGGAGATGCAGTCTCTTTACAAGAATTCGACATGGGAGCTTGTGCCACTTCCCAAAGGCAAGAAGTCAATCGGTTGTAAGTGGGTTTTCACCAAGAAGGATGATCAAACCGCCAAAGATGGAGTGCGATTCAAAGCTAGATTGGTTGCTAAAGGCTATGCTCAAACTGAGGGAATCGATTACAATGAGGTATTCTCTCCAGTTGTGAAGCATTCGTCAATTCGTATTTTGCTGGCCTTGGTTGCACAATACAATTTGGAGTTAGCTCAACTCGATGTGAAGACGGCGTTCCTACACGGTGATTTGGAGGAAGAGATCTTTATGTCTCAACCTGATGGTTTCAAAGAAGCTGGAAAAGAAAAGATGGTCTGTCATTTGAAGAAGTCTCTTTATGGTTTGAAGCAGTCACCTCGGCAATGGTACAAACGTTTCGACCGCTTCATGATTGATCATAACTACACACGTAGTCATTTTGACCACTGTGTGTATTTTCGGAAACTTGCAAATGGTTCCTTCATTTATTTGCTTTTGTATGTTGATGATATGCTAGTAGCATGCAAAAGCAAGGTGGAGATAAATTGGTTAAAAGCTCAGCTGAGTCGTGAGTTTGAGATGAAGGACTTGGGAGAAGCACGGAGGATTTTGGGGATGGAAATCAGTAGAGATAGGGTGAAAGGCACAGTTCACCTTACTCAGAAGGCATATTTGCAGCGGGTACTACAGCGTTTTGGTATGGAGAAAAGCGCGAAGCCGGTAACTACTCCACTGGCCCCACATTTCAAGCTTAGTGCAGCATTGTCTCCCAGCTCTGACAAGGATCGTGAGTATATGGCTCAGGTTCCTTATGCAAGTCTTATTGGAAGCCTTATGTATGCTATGGTGTGTACTCGGCCCGATATCTCCCAGGCCGTCAGTATGGTTAGTCGATATATGCATGACCCAGGGAAGACACACTGGCAAGCGGCTAGATGGATTTTGCGGTATATTCTGGGGACCGCAGATCATGGTTTGAAGTTCGAGAGAAGCGATGTTTCTGATAGCCTTGTTGTTGGCTATGTTGATTCAGATTACGCTGGTGATCTGGACAAGCGACGATCCACTACTGGTTATGTCTTTACGATGGCTGGAGGACCAGTAAGTTGGCGATCTACTTTGCAGTCGACAGTTGCACTGTCCACAACGGAGGCTGAATATATGGCTGTTACAGAAGCCATTAAGGAGGCCATATGGTTACATGGGTTGGTGGCAGATCTTGGCGTTGAGCAAGAAAGGGTCACCGTCTATTGTGACAGTCAAAGTGCCATCCACTTGGCGAAGAATCAGGTGCATCACTCTCGTACGAAGCACATCGATGTTCGTTTCCATTTTATTCGTGAGATTTTGGAAGAAGGGGACATCTTGCTTCAAAAGATTGGTACTGCAGATAATCCGGCGGATATGATGACTAAGGTCGTCACTGGGGTCAAGTTCCAACATTGTTTGGACTTGATCCATCTCTCGCAGTGTTGAGCACCTTCGGGTGCATGGCGCCTTACGGCGCATTGCAGGCAGCGTTGATGTTGATTTGTGGAAGGAGAATTGTCGCCAAGGTGGAGATTGTTGAAAATAAGGGACTGCATCAGCAGCCCTCATTCTCCATGTGCCAAATTGACCAAGATTGGCTCCAATCTTGGTCAATTTGGCACATGGAGAATGAGGGCTCCTGATGCAGTCCCTTATTTTCAACAGAAGTAAGGGATGTGCTTGTAGAATAGCGTGCTCTTAGTTGTCTCCTGATGCATTGTAATCATTCAAAACTATGAATGTGGAGTAACGTAGCTTTAGGTATTTCGACATATCTGTTTGTGAACTGGGTAACTGATATCATGTTTTAAATGTGAGGATCTGTTACTTCAAATAATGAAGCTACTAGATTTCCGATTGTTTGTCACCATGTCGTTAAGTGCATAATAAGTTACTTCATTTTTATTAGCATTGTTTACATCAGTCTGAATTCTAGTTTGGGGTATATGTATAGCTCAGCAGACATAAGACACCACAAAAGAATGCATCTTGTCAGTTTTTTTTCACTATATGTTCTTTGTTTTTGGTTCAGATCCGGATCACCCGCACATACAAGGTACCATCTGACATCAGCTAAGTAGATCTGCCTCTTAGACGTTTTAGTCAAAACTTTCAAGCTTCATTTGGTTCTTGAGCTCTACAACTGTTGAGGTACTTTTCTAATGCTTCAAATTAGTTTTGCATAGGGTAGCTTGATGGTTGTCAATGATCCTTTGGTCATTGATGTATATATTTATATATCCCTCTATGTTCTGTCACCAAACTCCATGCATCACAGATTCATGGTTAATGTACAAGGCATCACATTTTTTCGTGTAAATAACTTCAGAGCCGTCTCGGTGCAAAATGTTGGAATGACACTTTCTTTTTCTGCTTCTCTGAGTTTGTCACCAGAGCTCCCATTGGACACTACACTTTGAGCACAATCAATCAACTTGTCCTTGACCTTGAGCACATTTTTATTATTATTATTATTTTTTTTTTTGTGCTACACTCACATTGGTCGACATAATGTCTACCTCCGTTATGAATAATTTTTCCTCTGAAAATGCTAAGGGTACCGAACCAAAGGGGTACCGAAAATGTACAACGGCTTGCGGGGCCCACTTTTAGGTGCCACATGAAATAGTCCATACCGTTCATTAATTTTAAAATATTCTTCGAGTGTCCTTATAAAAATTCAACTCAATTGGATATGCGTAAGTGGGTAATCCAGTATCCCAATTTCTCATTCAGAATTTAGGATCCTGAATTCGGAATGAAAACCTGAAGTTTGGATCAACCACAACTCCAATTGAGTTGATTTTTTTTTGCAGTCATTCAGAAAATTATTTTAAAATTATTGACCGGTTCGCATTATTTGTGTGGGACCCAAAAGTGGGCTCTGCAAGCCGTTGTACATTTTCAGTACCCTTTTAATTCGGTACCCATAGTAGGGTCCTTTTTCCTCTGCCGACCACTAATGCCAAGTTTGCATCTATATTGTAAGCTGTAAAACCACACACCCCATATCAGCACCACCAGCTGCACCTTAGTCATCGGCGTTATGGATTTTCATACTGCTCCACATTGATAATCTTTACATTGCTGGTGATAATTAGTGTTAACTCTGTGTTGGTATTGGTCCCAATCTTGTGTAGCTACTCTAGAATTAAACGTGCCAATGAACAAGGCTTGTGCTTTTTTTTGTTAGTAATTAATTTCAATGATTTTTTGTGGAATAAAATCCCTTCTAAGAAGTATTATGATATTATAAGCCTGCTTTTTCAAGTTCAATAATATGGCAATAGAAGTTTGGTAGCAAGTTCAGCCGTTAGTGCCAAAATGGCGGACTTCCTACAATGTCAAAAAGTTGAAAATCATGAAAAGACGCTCCAGTTTGGTGTCATTTTGGCCCAATATCTAATCAAGACTATTGGATTAAACTAAGCTCATCTTTCATTGCAAATCATCAATTTGGCACGAAAGATAATGGCTGTGTTTGGTTTGTAGTTTAATTAGTTTTGATGATGTAAGCAGGTGTAATGAGTGGAGAGAGAGAGAGAGAAATGAGGAAAATGATGATGTCAACAAAACCAAAACTAAAATAATACTCTAAACCGAACAGGGCCATTATCTTTTTTCAGCATCAAGCAATGGGAAGACTTGGAGTTGCATGTAATTTTCATTGTAATAGCTGCCGCGAAAGCTGCCAATGTCAGTGAAGCTAAACCGAACAGGGCCATTATCTTAAAATCAGTATTTCTTTTCCATGTAAATTATACTGGTATATATGGAACTGGGAAGTTAGTTTTTCAAATGGTCAATGTGGATATATGTAAATGTGTATTCATTTCCTTCTCATTTCCTAAATCAGTGAAGAAAGGAGACAAAAAGCTTTTGCCTCATTTCCTTCCCCAGCTCTTTTAATCTTTCCATAACTCTTAACTTTTGAGAACACCCCGTGTGTAAAAAATTCTTTCCACAGAAGCGTTCAGTATTTCTAAAAAAAGGATCATAAATGAAAGAAAACGGACTAATTAAGACAGGAAAGATACCACGTAGTGAAAATCAGAGACAAAAATTATATAAAAGGATTGTCGATGAAAGAAGAAATGTCCCCTAGGTTTTTATATCAGTGTATAGATCTTAGTCGTCGATTGCACTCGCTGGTCACAAAACTGGAAGCCAAGGGACAAGGGTTCCACCCAAGGTTGTAGATCTCGTACCGTGCCGGTACGTACCGTTTTAGAACAAATCCGGTACAACATAGGTTCGATTCCGTTCCGGCTAATTTCTCGGCCCTTACCGGCAAGTACCGGCGATTCCGGGAAATTCCGGCCGAGAAGACTGTACCGTGGATTCCGTCCGGTAATTTGCACTGACTGGAAATCACGTCCAAACCCATCTCCCACGCCAGAACCATCTCCGAAATCACAGCCTACAGCGCCGCGATGTCTCCGGCGAGATGATTTGCTGTTCTAATGAGAGAGAGAGAGAGAGAGCTGATCGAGAGCATGAGATCGAGTCTTCGTCGGCGGGAGACGAGCAATGGCTGCTCTGCTGGCTGCTGCGGCTTCTTTTCCTCTTGTTCACTGTGTTGTTATGAACGTAAATTGTGTATATGTAACTAGGGTTATGCTACCTGGGCCATACTTTACTTCTAGTATTTGGGCCATCTAATGTTTTTTAAATTGGGCCATACTTCTCATTCTTTTGGGCCTTAGTAGTTAGTCTACTATTATAAAAGAAGAAAAAAAAAACAAGATAAAAATTATACTTTGTACAAAATATGTCATAAAAATTATATTTTGCATAAAATATGCTATACATAATATATTTTTCGTATGAAATATGCTATAAAAATATATTTTGTATGAAATATGCCATAAAATATATATTTTGTATGAAATATGCTATAAAATATATATTTTGTATGAAATATGCTATAAAATATATATTTATAATTATATATAATGGGAATAGCGATAAATCCGAAACGGAACCGGTACTGCGCCGGTACCGGTACCGTACCGTACCAATAAGAAAAACAGTACCCAAGCCGGTACGAGATTCAGAACCTTGGTTCCACCACCTGTTGCGTAAAAGGTTTGTTATGTCCGATGTGAAATGAATAGAATTTAGGTCAAAAGGGAAATTTTTACTTATATCCCAAGTACCTCGGGTGATTTTATCACATACTCCCTCAATTTCATTTTTGCAATTTAACTCTCTACTTCCTCGTAAAATGAAAATATTCCACAATAGCTTTAATCCTTGTATAATTAAAAAAAGTCATAAGAACATTATTAATTTAGCTTCGGAAAAATCTCAAATGTATATCACCGAGCTTAAATTATTCCGAAGAAAGTATGTCGGATCTAACTATCAAACACTTACTAATGAGATAAAATTCGAACAAAAAGTAGAATGTAGCTCATAAATAATCCAAAAAGAGTTCTCCATGAAAATTAAAAAAAATGGTTGATTTTCATGAGTACAAAATTAGCTCATAGGAGTATAATTCAAATGCATAAATTTACAATCACAAAGCGAAAAATGATAATAATTTTCATTTGTCCTCCTAAGTGATATTTCCTGTTTTTTTTTTATCACTTCCTTTTTTAGAATAAAATTTGTTTCGTTCATGCACGATTTGTTCTTTGACTGTAAAGAAAAAGTCAGAACAAAGTAATTTTAGTCGAACAACTGGAGAGATTTGGAGTAATTTTCATTCATGCACGATTCTGTGGATTAGCCAAAATGAGGGGAAAACGAATGAATTATCAATAAGTGAATAAAAGAATTTAAGGACGTTTTTATCTTTTCGCTCTCACAAGTAACTCTGGCTTTATTTGATAAGAAGAGAAAATCTTGACAATAGTTTTTTAAAATAATGGGTGCCAAGAGTAATTTTATGAATTGCAAAAAGTATCAGTATATTTATCGAAAATCCCAAGGGAGGCCAATGTAATTTACCCTTCAAAATATATCGGAAACAGGATAAAGAAACAAGAATTTTACTCCTGATTTAAAAATAAAAATAAAGAGGAATTTTACAGACCAATCTTAACCACGTGAATTTGCTCAATTTTTTATTATAAAAAAAATTATTGCAAAAAATATATTTATTGCAGAGGCAAAGGGAAAAAAACAACCTATAGGGTTTTGACGCCAATTGGCAGTACACAAGTGCTAAACTGAAAGTCACCTTAAAAGATGTCAAAATACAACGGTTATCGGCGCCCATGAATTCGTAGAGATCAATTTGGCATTCTACACAAATGATTTAAATTGTTTATTTATTTTAAATAAGTCTTTTAATTTCATCTGATGAAATGAACTCAATCGAACAACTATAAATTCTTAATCTAATTGTTTAACTTTCTTTTTTTCTGGAATAATTCAGAATTCAATCCTTAGAATGATAATTATTCATGTTGGTTGTTTTACTAATTACTATATATTAATTGTTTAAAGGGTTTTTTTATTGTCAGCCCAATGGCTGGGTTGACAATAAGCACACATAAAACCAAAAAAAAAAAAAAAAAAACACACCACTATATACTTTTCACGTGTTTCTATATATTTTTCATACTTTTGATTTTCTGTTCTTTTGGGTTATTGAGCTGTAGGTTTAAATTGTTCTAAATCTTATTCAAAAAATTGAGAGTTCTAGTCATAATCTTTTACCTTTTTGGATTCATCTAATCGAGACGAACCAATAAGACACAAAAAATAAATACAAAACTAACAAACGCAAAAAAAAAATCAAATAAAGACGGAAAAAAAAATGTTAAGCCAACTTTTTAGATCTTAAAATATTTGCACGTCCAAAGCAAATTAACTTAGTAGTTCAGATATTTTGACTCTCAAAATCACCCTTGGTCCCTAGGAATAATTAGGGCCTCCTTTGACAAAAAAAAACCCAAAAAACGGTTTTTTGGTTTTTTTATTTTGTCATTATTCAATTTTTTTTTGCATTCGTTAGTTCTGCGTCAAGATTTTATGATCTCTGGATTCCTTTCGACGAGGCGAATACAACAAGTATAAAATAATGATCAAAATTCAAAATTTTTTGAATAAAGCCAAAATACTTGGATTATTGGCCAATAATTCAAGTATTTTTTATTTTTTTTGCATAATCTAACGTGAAATTAAAAGAGGTTAAGCGAATGTACAGCCTACAACAAGCATACCGCAGGAAGGACATAACAAAAAAGAAAGTAAAAAAAAGGAAAAATGCGTACTCCCCGACGCAACCTGCTATGGTGAGAGAATAGAAAAATCTGGCACAACCCGCCAGTATAAGCGTAAATAAGCAAAATGGTAACATTGCAAATAGAACCACAGCCATAGTAGCATTGCATTAACATTAACCAGCCGATTAAAAAAATGCATATGGTCCCATTTGATTTCAATCGGCTGTTGGAGTAGTGAGGATGGCCCACATGTGCATTGTGATCCACATGTACCACATTTGAAAAGTGCTCCTCATGTGACTAGCTGTCCACCGACAGCTCAAAAGGAAAATTTCTACGCGCCCCACCCTAACACCGCACACCGCCCGTCCCCACCCCTAACACGCACTATTTTACCGTTTTACCCCTAAACCCCTCCTCTAATTACGTTTTTATATTATTTATATTATTTCATTTCTTTAATTTAATTATTTATTTCATTTTTTTATATTAATTCATTTAATTATTTAATTAGGGCTGAACATTGTCAATTGTAATATTAAAAAAATAATTTACTTGCAAATGTAATTTGAGTAAACTTTGGGGGAGTTTCGCTAAAAAAAAAAAAGTTTAGTTCTAACTAAAAAACTATTCCATTCCACTAACAAAAAAATCCACAACAAACCACTTAATTCCACTAACTTAAAAAAACCAAAAAAACAGCAAGCTAAGCAAAAACAGCAGGCTAGCTATTCCATGGTTTAAGGTAAAATAGAGGGATGGAATACAAAAAAAAACCAAGCTCCAGCAGCTAAGCAAAAACACCTTGGAATATATATTTCCACACACTTTGATATATTTTTTTACATATTTTAATACACTTTTTATTTTTTAATTATAGCCTTGTGGGTTAATTTTAATACTATCTTCCAATTATAATACCGGCATGTGTCATAGTAGAAAAGTATTCCCCGAACGAGGTGGCAACTAATCTTCTCTTACTTTCTACCAACAAACAGTAAAGATATCTGTTAAAAGGGGTCCACCACTACACCCTTATTCTTGTTTTTGTAAAGAATTGAATTGCAATTCCTGAATTCAATTTACACGCAAAAGGAAAAAGTGGGTATTACACGGTTCTACGCGCAAATGAAAGCAATGGCTTTTGGGTATTACACATTTAAACGGTTCTACACGCAAAATATAGCAGTGATACACAACTAGAGGTGTCAAACGGGCTGGGTCGGCACAGGCACGACACGTTCGACGGTGGCACGGCACGCCAGAGGCACGGTAAAAACCTGGCACGGCACAGAACGACACGGTATAAGTTGGCACGTGGCACGGCCAACTCAGTCGTGGCGAGCGCCTCGAAGTCTATAGGCAAGGCCCTAGCGAAGGCCGTTTACCGGTGCTGGGCCGGGAAGAACGAGCAGGAAGCCAGGCGTCTGAATGTCCACGTAAAAGTGGACATTGAGGTGGGTAATCATCTTTGATCTGTTTCTCTGGGGCGTTTGGAAACGACAGGTATCTCTCTCTCCTTCTCTGGTTGGCTAGTTGAAATTGTGAATAATCAATTATGGAGTTAAATTGATTTTTAGATTTTACCGCAAATGGGTTTCGGAGATGCAATTATTCCTGTTGTTGTATTCTAACTAACCCTAATTTCTTGGAAGACTTGTGACTATCCCTCGAACAATGTCAATTTTCATAACCCCTAAATTAAAGTCGTGCAACCGTACTTGGACTTCAAAAATATTCATGAGCAGGGTTGAGTGGTGATGTAGAATGTTGATTAAAACTACATACAGAAGTTTCTACCTGGCTCACTTGAATATATTAATACTGGCATTTATTTTTCTTTCCTGGTTGTAACTAGTGGTTTCTGGATCAAATCCCCTTTCTTTGGTTGCTAATATAATTTTGACTTTGCTATCTGTTTACAAATATTTGGCATTATGATGCCTCTGTTGTTGCACAAACAGAAATTTGGAGAGAATAGATCTATTGGGTTTGACCATTTTTTTTGTTTTAGCTAGGACTGGGCGTGAAATAGTTTCAGTATTTTTAATATCCCAAATGGGAATTCCCGACCCTTCTTTCAAAAAAAAACTATCGGCTACATATAGAGAGTACACGAGAGAGAGAGAGAAAGAGATAATGGCGTTCGACTTCCTTGGAATCGCAACGGCAGCCAAGGTGGTCGCCGGTGCCATCGGCACCGTTTTGCTGACGTGGTTGGGCTACTACTTTAGCTGCTGGTCCGGCAGTGTCCCGTCGGGAGCTGTCAACGAAGGAAGGCGAAGAAATGTCACCGTGAGTGTCGGGGTCGACGTCGTCTAGAGTCTTTAGACGACATGTAACTCAATTACTTTGATATATTTTTTTACATATTTTAATACACTTTTTAATTTTTAACGATAGCCTTGTGGGTTAATTTTAATACTATCTTCCAATTATAATACCGGTATGTGTCATAGTAGAAAAGTATTCCCCGAACGAGGTGGCAACTAATCTTCTCTTACTTTCTACCAACAAACAGTAAAGATATCTGTTAAAAGGGGTCCACCACTGCACCCTTATTCTTGTTTTTGTAAAGAATTGAATTGCAATTCCTGAATTCAATTTACACGCAAAAGGAAAAAGTGGGTATTACACGGTTCTACGCGCAAATGAAAGCAATGGATTTTGGGTATTACACATTTAAACGGTTCTACACGCAAAATATAGCAGTGATACACAACTAGAGGTGTCAAACGGGCTGGGTCGGCACAAGCATGACACGTTCGACGGCGGCACGGCACGCCAGAGGCACGGTAAAAACCTGGCACGGCACGGAACGACACAGTATAAGTTGGCACGTGGCACGGCCAAGTCAGTTGTGGCGAGCGCTTCGAAGTCTATAGGCAAGGCCCTAGCGAAGGCCATTTACCGGTGCTGGGCCGGGAAGAACGAGCAGGAAGCCAGGCGTTTGAATGTCCTCGTAAAAGTGGACATTGAGGTGGGTTATCATCTTGGATCTGTTTCTCTGGGGCGTTTGGAGACGACAGGTATCTCTCTCTCCTTCTCTTGTTGGCTAGTTGAAATTGTGAATAATCAATTATGGAGTTAAATTGATTTTTAGATTTTACCGCAAATGGGTTTCGGAGATGCAATTATTCCTGTTGTTGTATTCTAACTAACCCTAATTTCGTGGAAGACTTGTGACAATCCCTCGAACAATGTCAATTTTCATAACCCCTAAATTAAAGTCGTGCAACTGTACTTGGACTTCAAGAATATTCATGAGTAGGGTTGGGTGGTGATGTAGAATGTTGATTAAAACAACATACAGTAGTTTCTACCTGGCTCACTTGAATAGATTACTACTGGTATTTATTTTTCTTTCATGGTTGTGACTAGTGGTTTCTAGATCAAATCCCCTTTCTCTGGTTGCTAATATAATTTCGACTTTGCTATCTGTTTACTAATATTTGGCATTATGATGCTTCTGTTGCTGCACAAACAGAAATTTGGAGAGAATAGATCTATTGGGTTTGACCATTTTTTTTGTTTTAGTTAGGAGTGGGCGTGAAATAGTTTCAGTATTTTTAATATCCCAAATGGGAATTCCCGACCCTTCTTTCAAAAAAAAAAAAAAAACTATCAGCTACATATAGAGAGTACACGAGAGAGAGAGAGAGATAATGGCGTTCGACTTCCTTGGAATCGCAACGGCAGCCAAGGTGGTCGCCGGTGCCATCGGCACCGTTTTGCTGATGTGGTTGGGCTACTACTTTAACTGCTGGTCCGGCAGTGTCCCGTCGGGAACTGTCAACGAAGGAAGGCGAAGAAATGTCACCGTGAGTGTCGGGGTCGACGTCGTCTAGAGTCTTTAGACGACATGTAACTCAATTACTTTGATATATTTTTTTACATATTTTGATACACTTTTTAATTTTTAACGATAGCTTTGTGGGTTAATTTTAATACTATCTTCCAATTATAATACCGGCATGTGTCATAGTAGAAAAGTATTCCCCGAACGAGGTGGCAACTAATCTTCTCTTACTTTCTACCAACAAACAGTAAAGATATCTGTTAAAAGGGGTCCACCACTACACCCTTATTCTTGTTTTTGTAAAGAATTGAATTGCAATTCCTGAATTCAATTTACACGCAAAAGGAAAAAGTGGGTATTACACGGTTCTACGCACAAATGGAAGCAATGGCTTTTGGGTATTATACATTTAAACGGTTCTACACGCAAAATATAGCAGTGATACACAACTAGAGGTGTCAAACGGGCTGGGTCGGAACAGGCACGGCACGTTCGACGACGGCACGGCACGCCAGAGGCACGGTAAAAACCTGGCACGGCACGGAACGACACGGTATAAGTTGGCACGTGGCACGGCCAAGTCAGTCGTGGCGAGCGCTTCGAAGTCTATAGGCAAGGCCCTAGCGAAGGCCGTTTACCGGTGCTGGGCCGGGAAGAACGAGCAGGAAGCCAGGCGTCTGAATGTCCACGTAAAAGTGGACATTGAGGTGGGTAATCATCTTGGATCTGTTTCTCTGGGGCGTTTGGAGACGACAGGTATCTCTCTCTCCTTCTCTGGTTGGCTAGTTGAAATTGTGAATAATCAATTATGGAGTTAAATTGATTTTTAGATTTTACCGCAAATGGGTTTCGGAGATGCAATTATTCCTGTTCTTGTATTCTATCTAACCCTAATTTCTTGGAAGACTTGTGACAATCCCTCGAACAATGTCAATTTTCATAACCCCTAAATTAAAGTCGTGCAACCGTACTTGGACTTCAAGAATATTCATGAGCGGGGTTCAGTGGTGATGTAGAATGTTGATTAAAACAACATACAGTACTTTCTACCTGGCTCACTTGAATAGATTACCACTGGCATTTATTTTTCTTTCATGGTTGTAACTAGTGGTTTCTGGATCAAATCCCCTTTCTCTAGTTGCTAATATAATTTCGACTTTGCTATCTGTTTACAACTATTTGGCATTATGATGCTTCTGTTGCTGCACAAACAGAAATTTGGAGAGAATAGATCTATTGGGTTTGACCATTTTGTTTGTTTTAGCTAGGAGTGGGCGTGAAATAGTTTCATTATTTTTAATATCCCAAATGGGAATTCCCGACCCTTCTTGCAAAAAAAAACTATCGGCTATATATAGAGAGTAGACGAGAGAGAGAGAGAGAGATAATGGCGTTTGACTTTCTTGGAATCGCAACGGCAGCCAAGGTGGTCGCCGGTGCCATCGGCACCGTTTTGCTGACGTGGTTGGGCTACTACTTTAACTGCTGGTCCGGCAGTGTCCCATCGGGAACTGTCAACAAAGGAAGGCGAAGAAATGTCACCGTGAGTGTCGGGGTCGACGTCGTCTAGAGTCTTTAGACGACATGTAACTCAATTACTTTGATATTCTTTTTTTACATATTTTAATACACTTTTTAATTTTTAGCGATAGCCTTGTGGGTTAATTTTAATACTATCTTCCAATTATAATACCGGCATGTGTCATAGTAGAAAAGTATTCCCCGAACGAGGTGGCAACTAATCTTCTCTTACTTTCTACCAACAAACAGTAAAGATATCTGTTAAAAGAGGTCCACCACTGCACCCTTATTCTTGTTTTTGTAAAGAATTGAATTGCAATTCCTGAATTCAATTTACACGCAAAAGGAAAAAGTGGGTATTACACGATTCTAGGCGCAAATGAAAGCAATGGCTTTTGGGTATTACACATTTAAACGGTTCTACACGCAAAATATAGTAGTGATACACAACTAGAGGTGTCAAACGGGCTGGGTCGGCACAGGCACGACACGTTCGACGGCGGCACGACACGCCTGAGGCACGGTAAAAACCTGGCACGGCACGGAACGACACGGTATAAGTTGGCACGTGACACGGCCAAGTCAGTCGAGGCGAGCGCCTCGAAGTCTATAGGCAAGGCCCTAGCGAAGGCCGTTTACCGGTGCTGGGCCGGGAAGAACGAGCAGGAAGCCAGGCATTTAAATGTCCACGTAAAAGTGGACATTGAGGTGGGTAATCATCTTGGATCTGTTTCTCTGGGGCGTTTGGAGACGACAGGTATCTCTCTCTCCTTCTCTGGTTGGTTAGTTGAAATTGTGAATAATCAATTATGGCGTTAAATTGATTTTTAGATTTTACCGCAAATGGGTTTCGGAGATGCAATTATTCCTGTTGTTGTATTCTATCTAACCCTAATTTCTTTGAAGACTTGTGACAATCCCTCGAACAATGTCAATTTTCATAACCCCTAAATTAAAGTCGTGCAACTGTACTTGGACTTCAAGAATATTCATGAGCTGGGTTGAGTGGTGATGTAGAATGTTGATTAAAACAACATACAGTAGTTTCTACCTGGCTCACTTGAATAGATTACTACTGGTATTTATTTTTCTTTCATGGTTGTAACTAATGGTTTCTGGATCAAATCCCCTTTCTCTGGTTGCTAATATAACTTCGACTTTGCTATCTGTTTACAAATATTTGGCATTATGATGCTTCTGTTGCTGCACAAATAGAAATTTGGAGAGAATAGATCTATTGGGTTTGACCATTTTTTTTGTTTTAGCTAGGAGTGGGCGTGAAATAGTTTCAGTATTTTTAATATCCCATATGGGAATTCCCGACCCTTCTTTCAAAAAAAAAAAAAAAACTATTGGCTATATATAGAGAGTAGACGAGAGAGAGAGAGAGAGAGAGAGAGAAAATAGTTTCAGTATTTTTATTAGTTTAATCGTTAATGTAGTGTGAGGCTAATCTGTGGTTGCCTTGGATGGGCAAGACCTGAGTCCACTTAACATTTGATGGGTTCCATTTTTATCTAGGAGGATAAAAATACTGAAACTACCCGGATCACCATTTGTTTGATAATCTGTTAGTTTTTTTCAAATTGTGGACCTGAGTCCACTTAACAATTGATGGGTTCCATTTTTATTTCTTGGCGGCCAAGGCGGCGCTCGCCGAAGATGGAGAGGGAGACCGGAGGAGGAGGGTAGGCGGTTGTGGCGGCGAGCTGCTCGCCGTCTGTCTCTCTGGTTTGGTCGGAGGAAAGGAAATGGGGACGGGGCGGGGCGGGGCGGGGGAGCCGATCTAGGTTTTCAAATTTTCGATTTTTTTTTTTTTTTTTGCATCAGCTGAGAAAGTGGGGCCCACTTGCTGCCACGTCAGCAAGTTGGAGCTAGTTTGGAGAAGTTTGTTGTAAACGTATCATTTCTGGTATGTTAGATTTTTTGTCCTTTATATATAGTATGAGTATCATTTCTATTTTTACATTTATACGCAAACCTCTATATGTTACATTTACTTTTATTTTTCTTCTTATAACACTGCCCATGGATAGTATGTGCCAGGATCCAAGCTGGATGGATTTCATGGTGGAATGAGGAGGATGAGGAGAAAGAGGCAGAGGCAAAAATCCAGCTGCAACCTTTATTCACTTTAGGCTTAAAATTATGGTGTGATTTTTTAGTTAAGTATATGGTTTATGTTACCAGTTTAGACTTTATGGTGTGATTCCTTGTTGTTCTTTGATAGAGGTGATTCACCTCGATTTTATTGTTTGGTATGCGTTCCATTTGATAGAGGTTGATGGGAGATACACACACGCATGCACGCACATATATATATATATATATATATATATATATATATATATATATATATATATATATATATATATATATATATATATATATGTGTGTGTGTGTGTGTGTGTGTGTGTGTGTGTGTGTGTGTGTGTGTGTGTGTGTGTGTGTGATCTTTTCTTTATAAGAACCATGAGTCTATGAAACAGAACATATCCATAACAAAACAAAGATGATTTAATTGCCATAATCGAGAAGCAACATAAGGATTACTCTAATGGTTTAGGAAATGGATCCTCTCTTAGTACTTAATTCAGATTGGACAAGACGGGCCAGTCCAAATCTGGATTGTGCATTTCTTGCAAGTTGAAGTTGTGATTGTGATTCTTTAAGGTCTATGGAACAACAAATACCTCCTCTCAATTCCCTTCTTAGAGGCCCATCTTATCTTCTTCATTTTTGTTTTTTTGGGATATGTAGGGGTGTATTGGCTAGCTTATTCACACTTCGATTAATCTCCTCCATTATCCGGTCAAAGGCAGGCATCTACACCGGTACTCGGGATTCACAAGAAATTATTTAATTGAGGCATGACCCCAACAATCGAATCCTGATCATTGTATTGGGAACAAATCCAGACACTGGACCAATCCTTAGGGCTTGCGGTCCATCTTATCAGAAGTGATTAGATGCCACTTGGCCACAAGGCCCACTTTATCCTACACAAGATTTCACATGTAATCTTACCAACGCTCCCGTTTGTTCGGCCAGAAAACGTGTTTTTAAGAAAAGATTTGTTTTTTTTTTCCCTTCATCTTGTGATGTTCTGGAAAATGAAAGCCAACAGAGAAAAAAGGAAAATGTTTTGACAAATAATATATTTTCGCATTTTCAATAAAAATTTATATGAAAAAAGCTTTGGATCATCACATCATTATAAGAGCACCACTAATCAACCACCCACTGCGCCACCCACTACCCCTGCTGCCATACAACACCACCGTGCCACCCACTACAACCACTGTTGCTGTCGCTGCCACCGCCACCCACCACCATAACCACTAAAAACCATCATGTTCAAGGTTGTAGCCAAACACAAGAAACTGTTTCATAATTTACCAAAAAAAAAAAAAAACATTTTCAGGGTTCGGCTCTGTTCAACCATCCGCTCGCATGAGATTGCCATCGGGGAAACTGTAAATAATGAACTCAAAGGAAGCAATTACATGCATCACAAGGAACTATTGAATCCATTGGCACAAATAACACCGTTTATAAGAACAGAAGGGTAAAGAAATCAGTGTACAAGTATCGACTAGTTGGCTTAGCTCCTCTCAAGTGTGAAGAGCACCTGGCTTTGAAGCGTTTCAGGCGGCTGCTCTTTCGCGGCATTCACCCTCCCACCAGATTCTGCTTGTTTCCCGTTTTTCTTTGCATATTCTAGCTTCAATTCCTCCAAACGCTTTGATACCTGTTAATTAACCATATTTAACCAACTTAACACTCCAGTTTAACAATGAATACATCAAATGATTTGAAAATTTTAGCAACTTGAAATGTAACCGGTAGAAATACAAAAACAATCTACCCGGCACAAACGCAAGATCTCTTCAAACCAGAGCTCTAATAAGCACTCAATATTCAAAAGCTAGAGCTTTAGAAAATAGGCCAAAACAACGAACATCAAGCAATCTAACGGAATGAATATTAGTCAAAATAGGAACACAGTAAAACCTCAAAAAGATCTTCTCAAAATATAGATACATCATTTCATCTTCATTTGCCAGATTTAGGGACATTCTGAAAATTCGACCAAAAGACGTGAACTACTAAGTATGACATGTTGGGACTAAATAGAAGTGCGAATGCAGTTCAATACAGTCCCAACCTTGAAAGGGAGGTTCAAAGAGGTACAATGACCAAGCCGTTGCAGCATGACTCCATGAGAAGAAAGATGGCAAACCAGCAACAGAGAAGATGAGATCTTTGAAACAAATTCATTGAAGTGGCATACTAGCAACACAAAAGATGGGGGATCTGTAAAATAAACCCATTCAACAACCATTTTATGATTGACAACACTTGGTAAGAAGTTCAATTTAAGAAGCAAGCTTGTCATCAGCAGAATCTTTCACTGCAACAGCATACATTATAAAACGAAGAGAAAAGTCCACAGAGAGAGAGAACCTTGATTGGGTAGGCCATGGGTAAGAGAGTATTCGGGTTCATCGCATCTTCAGGAAAATTACGCAGAGCATGTATGAGTTTCTCAAAGGGTAATTTTACCTGAAAAACAGAATCAACCCATTATAAAAGCAGGATACAAGTAGTTATTAGTATATAATGGAGACATTTAATAGCAAAAATAACTTACTAATTCGTCCTGGCAATATTTCAACGGGGCCAAACCAACTTTAAAAACGATTTTAACACCCTGGGCCAAAAGGAAAAAATGTCATTCAAAACCAAATGAAAAGTACTTCAAAGGAAAGACATCAACAATTAAGATTACAAACCTCATGAAGAAAGACATCCCAAATTCTGAGAGCTAAATGGAATGGGAAAGAGTATGAGAAAACAGTTATGAACCACTGGCTTGCATACATGCTAGGATTTATCATTTCTTGGGTAAAATGCTCTCCGACCTTAGGCAAGTGCTCTCTAACCAAACTTTCAAACTGAAAAAGATATTGTTGTACTAGAGGCACCACCACCTACTCCAGAAGCATAACAAAACAATTATCAGAATTCCAGGATGCATTCAGTAACACTCAAAAAACGATACATAATAGCTTTTGATGTAATAATGAGTTAAATCCAGCCTGACAGGCAGTGGCAGTTTCAGAAAATAATATAACCGGGGCAATTGTAAAACGAGGGAGTCTTTTCAGTTTTCATAAAAGAAAAGGGGGAACGGATTTCACACTTAACTCTTTGTCCTTGCATACTACTCTCTGTGGTTACATCAGAATCCTATTTCCTCTTTGCACTCTCCTAACTATATTAGAAAGGGAAGCTTGGATATTTCAACAACTGCCACAGTAAGGATGGCAAAGGCCAAAGGCAGCAACTCTCAGAGCGAGAGAAGCAAATGGTACAAGTTAACGCCTTTCATCCCTTTCAAAAACTCAATTCATAAGACACATAAATGCTTATGTCGGTAGCCGTTATGCGAAGGTTGTGCACTGCAATATGATTGAACAAAAGCTTCAGCAAATTTTCCCAATAGCCCCCCACCTCAAGATTGTATCTTCTCTACTTTTATTAGCTCATTTCTTCTACTTTTCCACATAAGCCATCACCTCCATTTCCCAGCACTTTATATTCTCTGCTATTAAAATCATATTGCACGTAAAGGGTAAAAAGGTACAAAGTAACATGCATCAGAATCGTAATCAACTATAAGCTCAGCTTTACGGACAGCGGTGCTTCTTCCCAATACGTTATCAAAAATGTCATGCCTACAACTGAAGACCAGCTTTACCAACCATCGTTTACTGTTCTGCTCTTTTAGAGCCCTCTATTTTGCTTTACAAAGACTTATTTGAACTGCAGTACTATCTGGCAGGGCGACGTAAACCGGACCTTTGTCACCCCATTGACCAAATAACATGCATGCAGCTAGCTGGCTTAAAAATGAGTACCAAAGACTAAAATTGTGTCTTGAAGAGAAGAATTACCAAATATAAACCTTCCATGGGGGCATGGACGGCTCCTTTCAGTAATGCAACTAACAACCACAATGCATCTTCTTCACTCATATAGAGAAGCAAAAGGCCTGCTACAAATCCCATCCCCTGCAGTTAAAAAACCTCCACTAAGGATTATATTGACAGTGTATAGCACAATGATGGAAAGTACCATATATGAGATACAAACCTGAACATATCCAACATCCCAATCGTACACAGAATATGCCTTCAGTACGTTGTAGAGGGACCTTTGACCAGGTCCGTGTCTCTGCTGGAAGAAAACATGTGAAGGGAAGGTACGGGATATATCTCGAATAATTTCCAATTCTGACGCGGATGTCTAGCATATTCCTAGTTGCTGCAACAAAAGAAACAGTTCCATCAACATATTGACAAAGATTCGGTAAAAGATAAGCTAACTGAAAGGTGGATCATGCATAGAATGAGAAACCAACATAAATAGAAAATATCATGAAAGTTTACAATGCCAAGGAATCGGCATCCCAGCCTGCCTAAGCAATAGCTACTAACTCAGACAACACCCCAAGCGACTTCAGTAAATCTACAATCTAAGGAATTTACTGCATGTTTATGTTGGGATCAATCTAAGAGGTCTCTCAACTTGTGTTGGCTAAGGGTGGTTGTAGCAGCCTCTAAATGAAACTCATTACTAGGTTTTAGACCTAGTACACCCCTGGAATGAGGTAATTGAAGAAATACACCCAAATCTGCTATCAAGGTGAAATTGGTTATCAGCAAGAAAAGGACTTAAGGCTAGGTTTGGCATAAAAAGTTAAGTGGCTTTTTACTATTCATTTTTTTTGTCCTTATTCATTTTTTTTTTGTATTTTTAGTTTTGCGTCAAACTTTTGCGACCAATTGATCCGTCTCGACGAGAGGAATCGGAAAAGTAAAAAATTTTGACCGAAACTCTTAAATTTTTTCAAAAATACAGAATAAGTCAAAATAACAGCTTATTTTGACTTATTCTGTATTTTTGAAAAAATTTAAGAGTTTCGGTCAAAATTTTTTACTTTTCCGATTCCTCTCGTCGAGACGGATCAATTGGTCGCAAAAGTTTGACGCAAAACTAAAAATACAAAAAAAAAAATGAATAAGGACAAAAAAAATGAATAGTAAAAAGCCACTTAACTTTTTATGCCAAACCTAGCCTAAGCCTGAAATTAAAACTTTTCTGATAAATATATAAAACCTCTAATATTATGTGCTCAAGATGTCACAAAATTGGGAACGAACATTTGCAGCAGTTCCCAAACCCACTAGGATGGGCTTCTTAGTTCTTCTTTCAATACTCCCGTGGAAAAACAAATCACGAAGCCTCAAAAAACAATAATTCAATTTAGAATAAGGAATTGATGTCCCAGAAACCCAAATTCAAAAGAAACCCAAAGTCATTCACATCCAGATGGTGAATAACAATCAGTACAAGGACCAATTCAAACAAATACCATTTATAAATGGCATGGCGACATTATAAATTCACAGCTGTCACCAGTTATGGTCAAGATAACTGCTCATTGGCCCATTAAGATTGATAAGTGATGCTTCAGGCCGTGCATTCAGAGTTTGAAGGGAGCTATCACCTCAGGGTGGGGTCCTCTAACTAGTGCTGACTCCTCATATGTTTTCAGAAGGAGTTCTATTGAAAAGTAATCTAAAAGAGGCACATGTATATGGAATCAACTTGCACTTCATAATAAGAATTGAACATGGATTCTTTCTCCGGCTTATGTTCTTCTTGAAGCATTTAGATTTAATGACTATATTGAATTTTGCCAGTTTAACATATTCACAACTAGACCGTCAGGTAACATATTCACAAGTAAGATTGCTATGTTTTCATATTCCTTCTCCGTCGATAATTATATTTCAGGAAGAAGGGCCGTACGCCATCTAATTAGGTTCTTTTAGCAAACGTTTCATATTTTTTAATTAGGCCATCTTAGAGAACAGAAGAGTACAGACTACAGACAAACCAACCGTCTATCTAAGCAAAAGGTGTTAGGTTCAGTTCCACCTAATCATAATATAAAGTTTTGCTCCGCATCCAACTTATTATCTGTACTCTATAGTCCTAAGTGTTTGGAAACTATAACTAGAACTTGAATGTTGGCCACCACTAACAGCGTATCCTTGGAAACTGCAGCAAATATACTACCAGACCAGCCAACCAGAAAGCAAGCTACAATAATAGTTCCACCTTTTTTATCAAAAGACCAAATTGTTTCTGTTATAACTTGTCCCACATTAGTTAATTACAACCTCCAAACTAGTACATGAGCCTAGGCAGCCTTTGCACTCAATGTCAATTGGTTTTGAGTTGGATACAATTCCCATCTTCTTAATGACAAGAGTAGAGGAAATTGTGATAATAATTAATAAAGTACTACCATGGCACAACCGCACAAGTGGAGAGCAAAATTTTAGACGGGCAAATAAAATTTACCTCATAAACCCTTGGGTTCATCAGCAAGAGATCACGACTACCAGAGATTAACTGCCAAACAAGACCCCTCAGACAATCAGGAATTCCCTTTCTTACGCGCCGTTTGACAACATGAGGTTTCCTTCTCATGTAATGCTTCCAATCACCCCTCCAATCCCAATCATTTTCCTCCATTTTCTAATCCTTCTTTCCTCCCTGAAAAGTGCTCGTTCACATGATTGGAAGAACATGAACGGAGATTAATCAGTCCAACCAAATAACACCTAGAAGTTGAAAAAATCCGCTCTTGCAAAGAAAAATATCAAAACAAAACAGCTAACAAATATAAAACTAGCATATGCAATAGACAGAGAATGAAACTCAGGTACCAGGAGTTTCCCCCAACATTTTAAAAATTAAAACAAACTACAGGTTACATCTACAATTTCCAAGTACAAACATCTTCCAGACCGCAGAAACAAGAAGCCAATAGGGCAAGGAACATAAAGTTTAGCACTTGTAGCAAAACGGTTTCAGTATTCTCGGTAAACACAGACATCAATAGAAAACATCACAAGACTATTATTAAACAAGGCGAATCACATACCTCTCATACTCGAAGGCTGATCTAGTCTTGGCTAAACCATCAGGAGAATTACTAAGTTCTTGCTTTACAAATCCAAATCTGTCTACCCTCAAAGCCAGAACTGGTACTGGTTCATACTCGTCTACTTTTGCTTCTCCATTTCACTACCTCGGTACAGATTCCACACCCCAAAAGGCCACACATACAACAATGTTCTCCATTTCTGTTCACTACTTGGCCAAATACTAAATTAAAAAGCACACAAAACCTGCAAGGCGATAGTAGAATCATTAATATACTAGTGTATATTAATATACTAGTCTAATGCCAATATTAGAGCTTCACAGATAGAAGGCATTAATTTGGAGGTGGAATTTAATCCAAGAAAATATAGAAATGCATTAAGGAGCTTAACGTATGAGGCATGCATGCGCTCTTAGGAGTGTGATGACATCCACAAGATGCTGGTGGCAGGGGTTAATAACCAAGACACCAATGTGATTCTCAAAGAACTCGAAAGTAGTAAGGCAGTTGGGAGAAGATTGGGGGTGGACTTTCAATCAACAGATGAAATCATAATGAAAAAGATGATTGAAATTGAAGCTAAAGAATATACTTTGTCACAGAGAAACAGCTCTGCTCGCTGGTTTTCTTAACAGAGTTGGGGGTATATTCCAGTGCACAACGAAGATAATTTCCTGGAATATTAGAGGGCTGGGAATTCAGTCAAGAAAAGATTTCTGTCAAAGCTAATCAAAGAGGGAAACCCATAAATTCTGATAGTTCGAGTCTAAGGTGGAGAAATTTGAATTTTCAGAAATAAAGTGTGGTGGGTGAAAGAAATCTCAGATTTGGCTAGTGGTTTGGGGTCTAGGTCCTTTAGGTCAGTGGGTAGATTTTGTACAAATTGTGGCTGTACAAATCTTGGGTCTCACTCACTTTTAGCAGTTCTATCAAAAAATCAGAAATTTGGAAGCTGCTTATCTCAGATTGGAGTATTCTCTACCAGATGAAAGTTAGGCTTCCTTTAACTCCAGGAAGAAGCAATTACAAATACAATAATCAAGGGATGATCAATTTCTATCTAGTCAAAGACAGAGTTTCAATCAAACGGAGTACATTGATGCTCAGGTTATTACATCAAGACTCAAATAGTCTTTCCAGAAATTCCGCCAAATCATAGCCAATTTCAAAGCATAGTCCGAAAGAAGTTTTGTTAGGTATGAAGGTATACATTCGTGGGTAACAATCTCAGCAAATCCCAGGCGTTTCAGGAATCATACCTCAGTTGGGGAAATCTTTTGCTTGAAGACAGAATTTGGTTTGAAGCCCCGTCGATTTGGGGATATCGCTGGAGCAGAAGAGGATTGGCAGAGTAAAGATTCAAATGGAAGAGATCAGCAGGGAGACCGCTTTAGGATTTCAGAGGATTGCTTACTTTGGGCCATGTTTTTGGCTTCTGTTTCGACTCTTCGTTGGATGGTCCCCAACCTTGATTAGCTTATATTTGGCTAATTTTGGTTAGTTTTTTTTTTTTCTTTTTCTGCATGTACCCATTGTCAAGTTTAATAAAATATTTTTTGTGGATCAGCGCATTCAGCTACTACACAATAAAAGGAACCTATTTCATTAAGTAAACCACAATTAGTAGTTTCCCACTCTCAATGCCCAATTAGGAGATCACAAGGAGGAGACCAGACAAACAGATGCAATTCAAATACCCATGAAATTTGGCATTATGATGCTTCTGTTTACAAATATTTGGCATTATGATGCTTCTGTTGCTGCACAAACAGAAATTTGGAGAGAATAGATCTATTATTGGGTTTGACTATTTTTTTGTTTTAGCTAGGAGTGGGCGTGAAATAGTTTCAGTATTTTTATTAGTTTAATCGTTAATGTAGTGTGAGGCTAATCTGTGGTTGCCTTGGATGGGCAAGACTTGAGTCCACTTAACATTTGATGGGTTCCATTTTTATCTAGGAGGATAAAAATACTGAAACTACCCGGATCACCATTTGTTTGATAATCTGTTAGTTTTTTTCGAATTGTGGATCTGTAAACTGCAATAGCAGTGACGTTTACGTCATTTTTTTCAAATTCTGGACTGCATCATGGTTATCTCAGGAAACAAAACTTTCAGTAGTTCATGCAATGGCAGTGATGTTTTGTTGAGTAATTGAATCTGGGCTTAGTTTGTTTGTTTGTTTGCTTGAACCTAATGACGTTGAATCTGTGACAGGCTTGTTCAATCTAGGTCACGCTTACCTTTTTTTTTCAATGGTTTCATTTTTTTTCTTGCCAAAAAGTTGCTCAAAAGGCCAGGAACTGTAGCAATCGCAAAATTAGTTGATTCTCAAGTGACGCTATGTGAGTTCAAAGGATTATGTTATAATCCTGCTAGATTATGCTACACTTGATTTTAATTTGAAGCAATGTACCCGATTCATAGACGTTGGTGTTCTCTTTAAAGTAGCTTGATCATTTGGTTGGAATGCTGTCTAAAAAATCCCTGGTCTTTGTTAGTTGTTACATAACCTTAGGCTCCGTTTGTTTCGGGCGGAAAATGTTTTTTAGAAAATCTTTTCCATGGAAAACTTTTTCTAGAAAAGAAAATGTTTTCCTGTGTTTGGTTGTGACATAAAAACATTTTCTAGAAAACATTTTCTATTGTTTGGTAGACATGGAAAATCACTAATATGAGAAAATGACCAAAATCCACAATACTAAAACAACTATAGATCCACATGAAACAAGTAATCCAGATCCCTCATTTGGGATTTGTCAATTGTAACACCTGAACGAAAACAAAATCGACACAACACCTAAATTTCATATCCCCAGAAAGATTAGCCAAATGAAGGCAAAACCCTATGGCTCAAGTTCCCCAATCAAATCATGCAAAATGAAAATCAAAATCAAATCACAAAATGTAGTTGAAATTTTAGATCGAAAACGAAATTAGAAGAACAACGCGTGTTGATGCAATTAACATTGTCATCTTCACCACTGACAACGTATATGGTGGAGCCGATACCGCGCAGTCGAAGAACCACTGATGTTTTTTAGTGGTTTGGGGAGAATCGGGTTGAGGAGTTTGTTTTGAGGTGTCTCCAATTTTCCCTTGATTACGTACCATTTGGGCGCAAAATTTCCTTGGATACGAAAGTACATGGGTAGATCTTCCACTTCCTTCCTTGAAGAAGAAGACGAAGCTAGCTGTGTTCTTCGGCTGGTGTTTGAGAGAGAGAGAGAGAATCGAGAGTGGAGAGACCCAGCGTTGGGTTTTGACGGAAAGGGGAGGCAACTCATGGGAAAACGTTTTCCGCCCAAAATTTTCGGAAATCATTTTCCTGCTCCAGAGCTCCCTTTTCCGTTAACTTTGGAAAGTATTTTCCATTGACTTTCATTTTCAAAGTTACCAAACACCGGAAAATTGTTTTCCATGGAAAAGGTTTTCCTAGAAAACATTTTCCGCCCGAAACAAACAGAGACTAAGTCTTGAGATTTGATCAAAGTAACATCATAGATGTGCATACCCACTACTGTTGTAACCTTAGCTGGTGGCTTTTGTTTTGACTTGGGGTGAAATTGAACCTTTCCTGGTTGAGCTTTTTGTCCGGACATTTGGGGAAGTTTCAGTAACATTTTAATCGAATTGTCACCTTTACTAGTTGTCATCTTTCCCTTCAGTTTTGGTCCAATGGAAAAAGGCTGAGAGCTGATTGCTTTGCCCTTTCTAGCTATGTAGACCAATGAATAAAGTATCGTATCTGTTGCTCACTTTTTTATTATATCAATTTTTTAAGGCATGTTTTTGTGCTGCATTGTCGTCTGCTATGTAGGTCAATGTTTGAAAACACTCTCTACAGCTACTTAGAAGATGTATCAAAGAATATGTTCATGTTCGAATTGTGTCTTCTTTGTAGGTACATTCTGCAAAATGAGCTATGGTCTACTGAAACTGGAACCCAGGGGGCTTGCTATCCGTGGGGGTCGGCAGGCCCTGCCAACCCCCATCCGCGTCGTCCGTTTCGCGCATCAACGGTTCGGATTGCATCAAACAATGGACGGCTCGGATACACTTTGGAGAGGTAAGATCTGAGTCGTTGATGAGCGAAAGGGACGGCTCGGATGGGGTCGGAGGCCTGCCAACCCCCATGGACAGCAGAGCCCCCCATTTCCTAAAACTGATTGCTCGTGGAGAGAGTGCTTTGTGGGTTGCAACTGAATAGAAAATGAAAAAGGGAGATTTGTGCAAATGTTAGTTTGAATTTATTTGGTACAAGTATTTGTTTGAAGTTAGTATGTCTCATGGCTTTTGTTATGGATGTGGATGAAAATTTCATCGTTGTATGTGGATGAAAACTTAGTCATTGTATTTTGCTACTCTTGATGGGATTTCATGATGGTACTGCAATTATAGTCTGATTTGAATCTAGGTCACACAAAGCGACTTTTCGTCTTCATCCGACCGGTATTTAGTGTCCAATGGGAAACCAAGATAGGAGGATGGGGTTAATTAGCATTGTTTTTTCTTAGGAGTCAGGTCTCCTCTCTCTAGGAGCTTCGTCTCCTTTTCTACCTTTAGGGTTTCATCCCCATCTGAGCCGCCGCCCCTCTCCTCCATTATTCCTACCACAGATTTCTTCACCCATCTCTCCCCCTCTCCTCCTTCCTCCTTTTGATCTCTGCCTTTGGGGTGGGGTTGCCGCCCTCGCACCCCACCCCCGCCTGGCTCTTTTTTAGCCAGCCACCGATTTTCAACCCCCCTGTCAGTCTACCGCATGCCTCATTCAGATCGGCCTTCCTCCTCTAGCCGCCACCTACCCCCACGGCCCTCCATGTCCACTAGTCGCCTCCAACCTCCACTGTCCTACCACTAGCCTCTTTCCAAAAACCTCCCTCCTCCAGCGCCACCTACCAACACCATCCTTCATCTCCGCCAGCCGCCACCAACCTCACCGGTCTCCTTATTCACCTCCATCCTTGAACCTCCCTTCGCCATCTGTCTTGGAGCTTTTCGGTAGATCTAACGAAGGGTTGAAACTTGGGTGTTTGCCCCCCTCCGATGCAATAAAGCTCCAGATCCGAAGGCGGCCGGCCATGGAGCTTGGGCTTCTTCCAGGGAAGCAGCTAGATTGTGAACTCAATAACACTCGGTGACTCAGTGGTGCGACTCAGTGGGGTGACTCAATGGGTAGACTCAGTGTGGCAGCATAGTGTTTATTGGGTTTTGTTTAGCTGTTCTTTTTGTTTTATTTTCTGCTTTGTCGTTGATTACATCTGCACTTTATTGTTCAATGGTTTGAGCCGGGTATCTATTGGATTCTCTACTGCTAGTGTTTGATAGGATTCATCATTCTGTCCCGAAGGTGTCAGGTCTGCTTAGGCAGGTGTGTCTACGAGTCGGTGGCCCTTAAAAGCCTTATATGCTGTGCTCATTCACTTGTTAGTGGTTTTGGTTTCATTCCTGTTTATTGATGTAATCGTTGCCGGATGGCTTTTCTTATGAAATGACTTGACAAGTTCAAAAAAAAAAAAAAAAAAAAAAGATAGGAGGATGGGAGGCAGCCCACCTTCAATCTAAGTGGTTGGTGTCACATATAACTATCTGGTTGCCAATAGGCAATAATGGCAAGGCAAAGCGAAGTCTTGACCTTGCCCGATGGTTGCAACGGCAAAACCAAGGTAACCCTTGATCCATACTGTTTACTCGGGATTACTAGAGATTTAATTCCTTGGTGGCAAAAGAACAAAGGATCACCATAGGAAAACACTCATGGAGTAGCACCTGTGGGACCATTACAGATGTTGCGACAGTATGGAATGAATATTCATGCACAATTTGTGCGACATGTGTCCAATATTTATTGGTCCAATTGCAAAAGAGAGGCTGAGTTGCCTAGGACATTCCCCCCACTTTTGGGGCGACAGTTAGACGGATTTCAATGACGATTCTAAGATAGAGAAACATTCTTTCTAGAGATAAGTCAAACTTGATTTTTTACTCTAATTGGATAATGAATTTCTGCCAAGGGTTCTTTCTTATTGTTATACAGCATATATTCTTTTCACCGGCCCAGATTTTCCAACTAATCCCTCCACTTAATGTTTACTATTCTCATACCTCTCAAAATATTCCTCGAATATTCGAACCCGAGATTTCTCACGTCCTACACTACTACTCGTTTTGGATATTAATTCAATGTAATTAACCCTGTCACCCATAAAAATCCGGTTGCTAGTAGGTGTTAAGGCAGGGGCGTTTGGCAGCATCTCGCATTTTCATTTTTTGCTTTTTTACTTTGGTTGTTTGGGAGACAAAAGTTGAAACACGTTTCATGAAAATGCATTCTCATTTTTGTATGAAGGAGAAGAGAAACCAAAAGTAGGATGGGAAGTGTTTTTCTCATTCTTATTTTTCACTTTTCCTTGTTTAGTTATATAAAAGACCTACATAATGTGGTTTCAGGGGGGCTGCCAAATAGTACTCTTGCTACAAAATGCATTTGGCACATTTTTTCCAAATGCTCTATAAATTTAATAATACATTTTTATCATAATTCAAAAAGTCCAAAAGCCAAAATACAAAAATGTAAAAAGCCAAAAAGTAAGCCTCCCAAACACTCACACTTATTGGCAAGGTTGGTTGATTTCTGCCATATTTTTTGGTCATTCATATATCATCGTTTGACGCGTTCTCTTTGATCCACCAAATAATAATTTTCTTGAAGGGCTCGCTTGTTTGGTCATATACATATGAGATAAGAGTAGAATTTTGAGAATAAAGCCAAGGCTAGCTCTCTTTTTTGTTCATAATATTTTTTTGAAAATGTATCAATTCATGATGCATTAATAGTAAAAACATTCAAAGTGATAAAAAAAAAATTAAAGACGAAAAAATGTTCAATCTTATGTAACTATATTACTTCCATTTGTCTCAAATTCTCAATAATCATATCCAAAAACATAAACAAACGCACCCGACAATACTAGTCATCTTTGTATCCATGTTCATCTCCGATACGAAATGCTTTTTGAGAATTCCACACAGATAGGACTACAAAGAGAAGAATCGAGCTCAGTTTGTGTTCAATGAAAATTTGACAGAGTTAAGCTTGTTTAGGTTTGAGTCGAAATTAAAATTGTCCACAAGTCTTTTTTTTTTTTTTTTAGCAGCAACAAATTTAATCATGAACATACATAGTTTTAATGGTTTATTATGATACCATGTATCGTCCCCAAGATTTACTTCGATAGTTTAATAAGTCAAATTTTTGTAATAAAATCGATTTCCAAACGTTTGGGAAGAATTCTCTTTCAGCTAGACTCTGCAGAAGTCAGAATTTTGACTCCGCCACGGATTAGTAATCAATGTAATTAATTGAATCATATTTAGATGTGTTTTGGCCTAAAAGGTTAGCTGGCTTATTTTTTCGTCTTTATTTTTTTTTTCGTATTTTTTAGTTTTGCATAAACTTTTTGTGTATTATTGGATCGTCTCGGCGAGATGAATCAAAAAAAGCTAAAAATACAATTTTTTACACTTTTTTCGATCTTATTCAAAAAATTGAGAGTTCTAGTCATAATCTCTTATCTTTTTGGATTTCTCTAGTCAAGACGAACCAATAATATACAAAAAATCAATACAGAACTAACAAACGCAAAAAAAAAAATCAAATAAAGACGGAAAAAAAAAAAGTTAAGCCAACTTTTTTAGTCCTTCAAATATTTACACATCCAAAGAAAATTAACTTAGTAGTTTAGACATTTTGACTCTCAAAATCACCCTTGGTCTCTAGGAATAAGTTGCAAGGCGGCTGACTTTTTTGAATTTGGACACAATCAACAGCATTCGATACCTCCCGATGATTTGGACGATAAGACTGCCATATCAACACAAAATCATTCATATTTAGAGTAACTTCAGCCTTGAACTAAACTCATACCCAAATATTCACTTAAATTTGAGTGAAAAGCTTAATTTGGGGACACCCTCTCCAGTCATCAACAGCTTTTTTTACTCAAACTTGGCTTTAAAAAAAATCAAAAACAATTTCTCACATTCTCCTCTCTCTCCACCACCGTAGACCACCACCACCGCCATAACCACCGCCGTCTGACCTAACCCTAACCCAGTCGTTTCTTCGTTGTCTGTCGCCCCCCATCGGAGCACACCAAAATTGCAGATCTGGAAACCAACCACCAAAGGCGGCTCTTTACAACTCCATGATCTTCACCGCTGCTCGTTGATCCTCTAATAGACCTCGACAACCCACCTGCCACAACTGCCGACCACTAACGCTTGTTTCCACCACCTCCAATGTTGCTCACCACCACCTGCTGCCACCGCTGACCACCCAAAACTAGCCGTTTGGTATTTGGGTAAGAATTTGGTTCTCCCTTGATTTGGGTAAAGATTTGAGTAAAACTCAATTTGGTATGGGTTTGATGCAGGGACTGGAGGTGGGTTTTGGGTGTTTTTACCCAAATATTGAATAGACGGTTTGTTAGTCGTTTTTTTTTTATGTGTTTTTAAAATATTTTTCAACTTCAAACATATTCGTTGCACATTGCTTAAAGGAAAAACCCCTAGGGGTTGGTAGAGTAGTCTTGCCTTGGGACTTAGGGCTATGCTCTCACCTAACGTTTCAGGTTCGATTTTCCTTACTAGCAATCTCTTGGGGCCACTCGGGGTTATGTTTGGTCGTTACCTCCAAGGCTCCAAAATTAGTCGAGGTGTGCCGAAGTTGACTCGGACATCCGGTTATCACAAAAAAGAAAAATTCATTAATTTTAAGAATAAGTCATTATCTTAAGAAATGGAATAATCAACTTAATCCAAACGCCTCTCTAACTTCTTAAACAGATGATGAATGAGGAAGACATCTCCAGAATAATTCAATAGGTTTTGGATCCTATGAAACTGCTTTTACAGTCTATAACAAACGACAAACAAGCCACCTCCCGTTTTTTTTTAAATAATTCAGGGTATTTGAATGAGCAACCCCGTATGAATCGGTCTTACAAGAGCTTCGTGTAAATAATATATATCTGAATTTGAACTATTATGCGGAAACAGATATAGCACAGATCTTGAATTCAATACACCTCAAGAACAATACATTTAACGTACCTTTGTTGGCCATCGAGATTAGAAAGAACAAACCCCTTCTTTAGAATCACTTTAATTCTTGGCTCACCTTCTCCTCTCTGTCTTTAACTTTCTAGAATACCCAATAACTTTAATTGATGGAAAAACTCTAATGTAAGGGGTGAGTATTCTATTCTTTTATAGAGGAGAGAAGAGGGCCTTAGAGATAATCATAAGAGACTCCTAATCCATCAAGGACTCTCTTATGTAGAGGTCTCCTTTATCTATTCTAATTAGGTGTCATAACGAACCTCATCACTACATTGGCTTATCAGTTAGTAGAGTCTCAATTGTAATAGACATGCATAAAACGTGGAGGCTAGTGGGCCACCCTAATTAGGAAAATAAAACTAACATTCTCTCACTTGGCCCACTGAGCCGATGGTGATGCAAAGTGTATTTCTTCAAAATATGCAATTTTGTTGTAAACAACTTGAGTGGGCTCCACATTAAAACTTTGACACGTGATCACGAATTTAAAAAGCCAATAGGTTCAAACCAAATTAGAAACCTTAATACTATGATTAATTCAGACCACCAATGTGAGTCATAGCGGTTATATAGCACCATGCCATATTCCCTTCTATGTACCACACCATTGATAACCTTCACTAACCAAGTCCTTAATAGGAAAAGTACCATCATATTTAGGCTGCAATGCCTAAAAGCCCCAATAATTTGTCTTGTCAAGACATTTCCTATGTAACAAAAATCCAAAATAATATGTGCACACATTATTGGAAATAGGAAAATCAGAAACAAACTTTT